>QGDG01000013.1:241786-463128 GCA_003268315.1 Stemphylium lycopersici
GAGAAGACGCTGGCGGCAGAGCACCCAGACCGACTGGCGTCGCAGCACGAGCTCGGAATGGCATATCAAGCAGATGGGCAGGTGCACAAGGCGGTGGCACTACTAGAGCACGTGGTAGAAGTAGAAGAGAAGACGCTGGCGGCAGAGCACCCAGACCGACTGGCGTCGCAGCACGAGCTCGCAATGGCATACCAGGCAGACGGGCAGGTGCACAAGGCGGTGGCGCTACTAGAGCACGTCGTTGCAGTCGAGGCTCGTACTCTTCGAGAAGACCACCCTTCGCGACTAGTATCAGTCGAAGCTTTAGCCGACATACGTGCTAAGCCAACTATAGACTCGAAGAAAGCATTATCTATATCTTGCAAATGCTCTCCAGAATTGTAGGTAGCTTTTGTAATCCTATCGTTTAATAGTAGAGATAGTGTGTGCCTGCATAACTGTAGGCGCCATGCCTTATCTTGCCTTTCCTTACGAAGGACCAGTGTTAGTGCTGCCATAACTACTTATAGAAACGAGAAGTATGTATCTGCTATAAAGTGTGTCTTTTCAGTTGCTAGCTCTACATGTTTCTATTCTTGATATTATTAGACGATTATTATAAATTATTACCAATCGAGGATGACTGCTTATGCACCTAATTACAAAATGCTATAATCACAGCAGGTGGTGTAGATTACACAGCTACCCCCGCAAGACGCTGGTATTGATGTGGTATTGATGTAAAAGGACCCTGGTCGCGTGGACTGTGCGGCGAGAACAAAGCTGACTGTACAGAATCTTGAAGCTGAGTATACAGGAAACAGGTCGGTACGGGTTGGTACACGGGCCTTTGAATGACATGATGTCTGATGCGATGTTCCTTTGAAAGGGATCGAGTCAACTGACATAAGCTCAACAACGTGACCTGTGTAATTACTCCAGCCTGCGAGGAATGGGGAGGAAGTGGTAATCAAATGCACAACAACGTTGTTTTCCTTTAAGAGGAGTACACACAGGATTGGTTTGGGGAGGTGATGTGATAGATTCAAACCTCGCAAACTCCACCCAGTTGAGCTTGAACAGCGGGAATGTAAACGCGCATTCCTCTCTTTTTGAATCGCCACTCGATGTGCTCAGTCTCTGGCCATTAACCAAATTCTATCGCAGATCCCCAGACACTATGGCGATATTCTCGGCGGACAACAGACGGCTGAACCTTGCGGTGCGAGCGCTACAGATCGTGCTCGCCATTGCTGTGATGGGAACATTTGGCTATGGTTCACAACTAATTGTCCTTTTGTGGTTGGCTGGCTGGATTGCTGCGGCGGCCAACATTGGCTCCAGCGCTTGTTCGGAAGGATATGGTTCTTCCAGCGCAGTCAAGGCCATCACCGCATTTGGCGCCCGCGCGTGGCTGCTCTTCATGTTCACAACTGCCATGACCATCTCGCTCTTCAACAGAAAGCACCTCCCAGTCCATCATACTACTAGCCAAATTACATGCATTTGAACACCCGTGGTAGTGTTCCTCTACATTGGGGTCCGCGTCATAGGTGGTGCAAAGAGTCGCGGACTTTTCGGGGAGCAGGTTTTGGCAATGCCGTATGCTATAGATGTCTATTATCGCTCGGGTTACAGGATGGATGTGGGAACAGTATGTTCGGGCCTCGGCAGTTACTTTGTGCTGGCAGGATCATGTTCGTAGAGTTTTTAGAAGAGTTGATGTTTTAAAAAGGTAGTTTTGGAACAAAGGTTATAGCTAGCCTGGGGAAGCTCACACTGCTTGACACATGCCCTAGTGGCCGAGGCTGCAATTGTTGCAGAAGTGCGAGTCATGCGCAACTTTTGATGCGGCGGGGTGACTCTTACACGCCCGCCCACACAACTCTGTACCTGCAGCAAGACTCGGCAGACTACGCCACATATAATATCTACTGACAAGGGCAATTCGTACGCTTGCGAGATAGATCCAAGCACGAAATTGCGCGCGTACACGCGACCGCACCGCCTACAAACAAACGCGCGAAGGATACTACAATGCCTCATGCAACCAGCCTGCCTGCGCCAGGCTTCCAGGCGTTGATCCTGTGTGGCCCTGGAGCCTCTTTCAGTACCTTTACGTCTACGCCGAAAGATATACCAAAGGCGCTGCTGCCTATCGCAAATCGGCCCATGGTCTGGTATCCGTTGGAATGGTGCTATCGCATGGGCGTGACAGGTAACCTAGACGAGAAAAAGTTGATGACGACAAGGGTAGCTAACAATACGCAGATATTATAGTTGTGACCCCGCCAGAATCATTAGAGGCCATCGAGGCTGCCATGTCGCAAAACCCACATCTCACGACCCTCCCCTCACCGAAGCCAGACATTCTCGCCCCGAAAGACCTCTCGCACCAGACTAGTACCGGCGACCTTTTCCGACTACCCGAACTACAAAGCGTGATCAAAGGCGACTTCATTGTGCTTCCCTGCGACCTCGTATGCGAGCTGGACGGCACAGCGCTAGCAGACGCGTGGATGATAGAGCAGGGCGGATTTGCAGGAGCAAGTGGAGGACTCGATCATAACGGCGGAAAGATCGCATACGGCGCTGGAGGAGAGAAGCTGGGGCGAAGAGGCGGAATGGGCGTGTGGTATGAGACGAAAGGCGAGGGCAGCAGAAAGAAAGAGGAGACGGACTTTATTGCGACAACACCCCTACCAAACTCGATCGTTCCCGTACCAACAGACTCATTACGGCGCAACATTTCGAAATTGGTATACTCTGTCCCCACAGACACACTCAACGATATCACCGAGGAGAACAAGACATTTCCGCTCCGGCATTCGCTGATTCGGAGGCACGCGCGAATAAGAATGCTCACGACACACCGAGACGCGCATATCTACATTTTCCCCTATTGGGTTATGGAAATGATCAACAAGAACGAAAAGTTTGAGAGCATAAGTGAGGAGGTGCTGGGATGGTGGGCAAAGGCTGGCTGGCAGGATGGACTAGGCGAAAAGCTGGGTCTGCGACAGATATTGCAGGGCGAGGATGAGGTGTCAGACCATGGCTCCCAGGTCGTCGAAGAAGAGATCGATGTGTCCAAGTTCAGCACCACATATTCTGGTGACGCCAAAGAGGAAGATGAAAGTGCGTCTGCAACGCTAGCATCGAGAGTCACGAAATCCGCCAACATACCTGAGTCCGCAAAGTCACTCACGTCGAATACAAAGCTCACGGTACCGCCCATCCTCGCATACGTCCAGCCATCAGGTCCTACTGAGCCTCTGATCCGCCGCGTTGACGACTCCCATCTTCTTCTGACCGTTTCTCTGCGCCTCGCAAAGCTACAGTCGATCGAAGAAGCCGGCAAAGAAGCCTCCTCGCCGTTCGCCCACCCATCAAAGATTGCCCACAAGGAGTCTATACCCCGCAAGTGCCGTGTAGAGGCCGAGAACTCGCTTCTCGCAGACAATGTTATCGTGGAAGAAAAGACCAACATTAAAGAAAGCGTCATAGGATCGAATTGCAAAATTAGCGAAGGCGCAAGGCTACTGAGATGTCTTCTAATGGACGGCGTAGAGGTCGGGCCCAATGTACAGCTCACCGATTGCATATTGGGTCGGCGGTGTAAGATGGAGGGTGGAGATGCAAAGGATGGTGATAGGACTGCACTAAAGGACTGCGAGGTACAGCATGGTCAAGTTGTTGAGTGGGGCAGTAAGTACCTGTGTTGCGACGTTTGGGCGATGAAGATGCTAATGTTTGTGCAGCTGAGGCGAAGAACGAGAAGTTTATGCGCTTTGATGTCGGGGACGATGTGGGGGATGATGAGTTTGGTGGTGATGAGATGGACCCGGATGTGGAGGAGGGCATTGCGTTGTGAAAGGAGGGTAGCGTAGGAGGGTATGAGATGCCTTCGGATGACTGAAGAGCAATATAGGAGTACTCCTGATCAGTTCAACGTGCCACATGATTGGACGTGCTGTCACAAACGTTTTTGATAGGCCGTCACTTGTATAAAAAGCAGCCTTAGTATTAAACGTTAAACAGTGCAAAGAAGACGTTGCACGTATCCACGATATTCAGGCTACATTCTTGACGTGCCGATTGAACATATCCCAGGATAACATCGTTTTCCCCGAGATGTCTCCGAGATCTCGTCGAAGCCTCGTCCCTGCATGGCGGGGTCACGCTAACGTCATCTGGACTCATTCGATCCCGACTTTCTCTATGCATACGCCACCATCGCATCTCATGAATCTGCAGCCCTCAACACCACGAGGATGGCGCAATCGCCTCTTACCGGCGTTGTACCCGGCATCATGATGCCACCACGCTTCAATATCGAGCTCGATCGCACCGACCCTGACGTCCCGTTCCGCGCATCACAGTCACATATCCATCATACATGGGCCCGGACGTTCCACTCGCGACCGGAGCTCTACATTCGCCCTCAGAGTCTCCAGGAAGTGCAGAAGGTGGTCAATCTCGCACGGCGCATGCGGAGACGAGTGGTTACTGTAGGATGTGGACATTCGCCCTCAGACCTAACATGTACCTCGTCATGGATGATCAACCTGGACGACTACAAGGACGTGTTAAATGTGGACAAGGAGCGCAAGACAATGACAGTACAAGCTGGAATACGCATGCACGACTTGAATCTTCAGGCGAAATCCCATGGCTTGACAATGCCAAACTTGGGTTCTATCGATGATCAGTCTCTAGCCGGAGCGATCGGGACAGCCACGCACGGTAGCTCGTATAGTCACGGCCTCCTCTCCGACCGCGTTCAGAGTTTACGAATAGTATTGGCGAATGGGCAAGCGGTTCGATGCTCCCCGCAGCAATCTCCCGATCTCTTCCGAGCGGCACTCGTTTCGCTAGGCGCATTGGGTATCATTGTCGAAATCGAGTTTCAAATGGTCGAGGCGAACAACGTCGAGTGGGTACAAACTATTCGGCCGATTGAGGACGTACTGGCAGACTGGAATAACGGTCTATGGACATCGAACGAATTTGTCAGAGTATGGTGGTTACCGTATATGAAGCGCGCAGTAGTATGGCGCGCAGACAAGACGAAAAAGGAACCCCGACAACCAGAATACAACTGGTACGGCGGCAGTGTCGGCTTCCACACCTACCACATTCTCCTCTGGATATCGCAATACGTCCCGCGCTTCCTACCGTGGGTGGAATGGTTCGTCTTCGGCATGCAATACGGCTTTGAAGACGGAGCCATCATTTCCGCCGTGGGCGAACAACGCACCGAACTTCTCATGAACTGCCTCTACTCGCAATTCGTCAACGAATGGAGTATTCCGCTCGACAAAGGCCCCGAGGTTCTAACCCGCCTCACGAACTGGCTCCACGGCGACGAAAAAGCCTCCGGCATCCCATTCAGCACAAAGGGTCTCTACGTCCACTCGCCCATCGAAGTCCGCATCGCCAACACCGTCAAACGAGAACCCCGCCCGTATCTGGATACTTCGTACCCCGACCAACCCGCTCTGTACCTCAATGCCACTTTGTACCGCCCTTACGGCCAAGACCCACCGTGCCGCGAGCGCTACTACGAAGCTTTCGAGCACCTGATGAAGGAATACAACGGCCGACCCCACTGGGCTAAGAACTTCCAATCTGTTGATAACGCCTACCTGTCCTCTGTCTACGGCGCCGATCTCGACGAGTATAACCGCGTTCGAAACGAAGTAGACCCCGAAGGCATGTTCCTGGGTGCCTGGCACCGTCGCACCATCCTACCCTCTAAAGCTGAGTTTCCACTTCTTCCGCTTGAGGAGAAGGAAGTCGTGCGCCGCCAGCGCCGTACTGGTGGCGTAGATTGGGTAGGCGAGATTGCGAGGACTTTTGATGACGGTTCGGATGTTTTCGAGAAGGCAGGAAGTGAGTCGGGTGAAAGCTTCGATCTCATGGCTGAGGCTGAGGCGCAGCAGAGTGTGCTGCTGGAGGGGCTGACGGATGAGCTGGTTGTTACTGAGGATAGCTATGACAAGGTTACGGAGAGTAGGCGTAGAGAGGGCACGGAGGAGTATGTCACTGGTACGAATGTGTTTAATAAGATGTAAGTGGTAAGAAAGAGTCGTCGAAGAAGTATGTGTGGACGGGATGGGATGAATATACCGCTCAGTTCACATGTTGCTCTGTCGTTTTGTGCTGATTGCGTAGAACTCGTAGAGTGATTCAAAAAATTTGATATTCTGCTTGGTTTGCATATATAAATCCGAAACCGCCTCGTCCGCTAACTTCTTCGCCTCAATGACAATGATGCCCAGCCGTCCCAATTCGATTACAATCATTCCCATCCTCAATGCACCTTTTCATAACGAGCATTCCTCCCCTCTCAGACGACAGTCTGTTGGATACATACTGCCGCACATCCCCTTCCACGGCACCCATGTCATCTATATCTCTACCTGCCAAAGGGGTGGACAAGAGCCAGGCGAACGGGCTGTGGCGCGCCATTCTTTAAACATCATAGCTGGCGAATTCGAGGTGGGGCGACGACACTCATTGTGGAAATCATTTGCGAGAACCATACTGATCGCAGATTGCTTTCTTGTTGAGCTGGAAATCGAAAGTCAGAGTTGGAAATCTCATGTATGATGTTTTTTCATGCCTTTGGGGTCTTCACTTCGAGCAAAGAGGGCTGCGGGAGGCGGTAGGAGGAGCGACGGATGCTGCTAGTAGGCACAGACCAAGGACTACGGTATGCGTGTCTGCTATTGTGAGAGGGAAAGACAAGACCTTGTGGTCTCGTCGAGCGGTGGACGGTTGGTAAAGTGTGAAGAGAGAAAGTATTGTAATGAGTTGATAGTTCTGTCCTGTGTGCTTTAATATGTGCTTCCACTATCTGATTTCAAGCGCAACCTGTTGGTTCTGTGTTGTTCTTGTTTCGACGTTCCCACAGGAATGTCCTTCATATACTCAGTCCAATCCGCTGCGCACATGATCCGCCCCTAAGTAAGCACCAAGGTTGCTCGCCACCCTGTGTACCGGCACACCACGAGTCAGAATTTTCTGGAACCGGAACATAGATTGCATACTTGCATCGGAACCCAGCATTGTTAATGGAGAAGGCTCGTCATGACCAGAAGCAACGGTCGGTACAGCGTAACCAGCTAGGATGTTTGAAGTAGCAGCCTACTTCCATACTGTTGGAATCCTCGGAGTCCGCTTCAAGACCAAGATGCTCTATGGTCGCTAGGGCATCCGCTAGCTCGTCGTCGACATCCAATACGGATTCCCCCAAAGCATCGGCATGTTTCAAGCCTAGTTCTTCCATCTTCTGCTCCTCTATAGTCTTAGTGAGGTCTTCCAAGAGATGTCGAATCTCATCCAGATATCGGTCCGTGCTAGCATGAGCTCCCTCAGGGTTGGCGCGTTTAACATGAAGCGAGGAAGCCCCTGATCGGGCGAGGCAGGCCTCCGTGAGCTGCCAATCAGTGTGTGTTGGCTAACAGGATCAGAACTCTCATCCAATGGCATCGTAGTATCTCGTAATCTTCGAGCAGTTTCTCGGCTCCTTTGGCATATTCGTACAACTTGTTGCTGGATAAGTTCGTTGACGGCCTCCGTGAGAGCGCCGTCGGTACTGTTCATCGCGCTGCTGAGGGTATTTCAGAGTAGGTTTACTTCAGGAGCACTACTACTGCGTCTATCCCAGACCGGACTGATCTCCAAACGAGCATGCAAGCTATCCTGTATGCTTCAGGCGTCGAGATTTGCGTACATAGGTAGGCAATCTGGTTGGAATTGAAGGCAGGTGCGGTGGAGAGCTGGCAAAGTTCTTTCACCTGAATTAAGCCAACAGCTGTTGGTGACATCGATATACGAGAGCGAGGGAGCCATAGCGTATCGTTTGGATACGTTTGTAAGTGCGGTGGTTATGGATGGGTGGTTCGCTGTTGAAAACCCCGACGGTGTACCACAGGGAGCTGCCATAGAGCCATAGCATGCGCAGGCGATTGAATCAGGTAATCTGTGGGAATGAGATTGAAAGAGTAAGTAGAAAAGCTCGGAGAGCATTCGACAAGTAAGATGTTTGAAATGGTGCGGTCGCTTACTTCACTTTTTTTTGTGATGATAAAAGGCCAGTTTGTAACTGTAACTCAAATGTCGTGATAGAATTTTTGAACTTCTTAAACTGTGTCCTTTCATACCTATCTTCGCCTCCCTGGCGACGACGCCCACCTGTGAAAGGAGTGTTGGTGTGCTAGCACGCCGGTTTCGGCAAGGCGTCTTCGCGCCAGACCTCTCAACCTCCAGGGCCGAGCTTCGACTTTCTAGCTTTGCACTCTCATCCTCCCTACATATGCCAATTCTCGGCATCTTCGAGTATAGACTGCTGTTTGAATCTTTCTGTTTGCGTTCGTCGTTGAGAGTTGCACCAAAGATGGAGACGATTGCGCTGGTGTTGAGGTGGTTCGGCATGCATCCTTCCCGATGCGCTCCGACACAACGTTCATCTATCAGGCCCTTGCTATTCATAGTCTTGCGATGGCAATGACAATGCCGCATGGCTCGCCCAGTATGTGACATTTATGCGTACGTCCCCAGCAATTGCACGTTACGAGGGTGCTGTATCCTTGGGTCCTGTTCGCGAAACGGATACAGCCCACGTTTGATTTCAACCACCCGAGTATCAACGGGGCGGTGCCAGCCTATTCGCCTTCTCCGCACACACCTGGAAACCCTTTGCAATTGCAGCATGACTGGCCAGCCAGCCATCTCCATCAAACTCAATCGCCTCCAAAAGGTCGCCTAGCTTGATGTTTCCCAGTTTAATCTTATACGCGACGCGATAGTTTGTCAAGACAGATCGAAAGTTCATCGACGCATACATGGTCGGTACCGGACCGAGCTGAAGTTCCGCGGCCTCACGAGCAGCCAGTTTGTTGAAAGCGGTGATGATATCGTACTTGTGCGATTCTCCGGGGTTGACGGCGGTAAGCTCGCTGAAAAAGTCGCGAAGGCTGAAGATGCCGATTGGTACTGTGCAGGCCGGTTTGGTGGCTGGAGATGGGGTTGGAGGCTTCTCTGGCTTCTGTGGCTTCTGCAGGAGCATCTTCGTTGTCTCAGCGAGGATCTGAATGTCATCGCCGGAGACGGGGCCGTGACTGGCACGCGTCATGTGCGAGAAGATTACACCCATCTCCGGAGTGTGAGGACGAGACGAGACACGGTCTGAATTCGCTGGGCAAACTGAAGTTTGCTATGGGGCCCGCGGCTTAATACCATAACTACTCCTATCTTAGCTACCGTTAGTGGCGCGTCGTGCCGTTTTGTTTGTGGAGCCGCGGGGGTTGCTTTTGTCATCGTTTTGAGTTCAACCACGGGATGATCTCGATAGATTTGCAAACTAGGTTTCGCAACCCCGCAAGATCAATCATTGGGATTATCAGCAGACTTCTGGTCGCATCTTTGATTTAACGTCCTTTCTCTCGTCCTCCAATGAAATATCTGGTATCATGCAAGAGTCTAATTCTATCCAAACCCCCTGGCATAAACATAAAATTATCCTGTCATTTTTGTCACGAGGCTACATTGAGTTTTCTTTTTTCTTTTGAAGTAGATCATAGCGTAACCAAAAAGAACCAAACGGACCGTATCGTGGTCCAGGGGCTGCTAAGAGAACGGTTCGCTCTATTGTTGTCATAGATGCAAACCAGCAAAGTTCAGCATACTTGCATCTACAACTTATTTCATTACGCGTCGAAGTGCCTCAGACCGCTCGTTGTTATAGCTGGGGCTTGACACTCTACTCTGAACGCTTCCTGGGACCTGGAACATGCCCGAGACCGCCTATACTCACTATCGGGTTTATTCCCGGTTCCGAGATCGAGGCCCACTGGTGATGTATCGTCTTTCTTGGCATGTTTATGCTCCCCCTGGAATACATTTTCAAAGGGCTCTAGGAGCAAACATATTGACAACTACGATAATATAGCATACCAAGCTCCTCGTATTGCTCACTGTCACCCTATTCTACAACATGTGCAAAATACCGAACTTGCTTGTTCTTGCGCAACAGTTATTCATTTCGCCAATAGCTCAACAACCTTTTTAACTGGTCTGCACGTAGATCTCAGAGCTTCCAGAGGACTGATAGCCCTCTGTGGCCACGATCTGGTAGTAATGCTGACCGAGGTTCATGCCGTAACGGGACCAGGCGTTGAAGTGGTTCTGCATGTTGACGCTTCCGCCGACACGCTTCTGTGTGCGGACCGACCTATTGTAATCAGCAAATGAGCCATTATTCTACCGCTACAACGGTGACTCACCAGTACTGCTGAAAGGTCCTTGTTCCGTCAATGGAGGGCTGGTTGACACGAGTAGAGGTGGAGATATCGTAGGTACCGCCATCAGTCTGGAAGCTACCTTTGCGCTGCGATCCGCTGCTGGGGTTGTAGGTGCCGTAGGATTCGATCACATAGTACTCGACAAGCGGGTTGCGGGTCCAACCGTAAACGGCGAGGTAGCCGTTGCCTTGAGGGTTGAAGCTTCCTCCGTAATTGATCGTACTGGAGAGCCATGTCAGCGGTCATCACAACACTCCACAAGCTCTACTACTTACCGACCAGTCCCAGGGTTCCATCCCTTACCACCGACGAAGTTGCCAGTGTTCCTCCAAGTTACAGAGTACTTGCTGCCCTCACCCATGGTGTACTGAGCAGAACCGCCTCCATCAGTCCACCACGAGTAGAAGTATCCATTATTATACCCCTCAGAGCTGGGAGTGGACTGGCGCTTCTCGAGGAGAGCAGTTGCGTTGCCATCGTCGCGCTCAGTAAGGAAATCGAAGGGAGCAGCGAAGACACTGGTGGTAGCCACAGCGGCGAGGAGAAGAGACTTGAAAGAGACCATTGTGAGTCGAGTATTGCTGATCTGTGCTGGATGCAGTGATGTTACTGATAGCGAGTAGATATCTCTTTATATGTCAACGTCGAGTCTTAGTTGAGCCTGAATCGCAGGATGAACTCATACTGGAAGGTCATGAGATCTCATCTCGCGTGTGGCCTCCATTCGTCTTGGTGTACACCATGATGGTTGGTGCAGGCATATTATTTCGAATAGCTCGCCCTAAGCACTGACCGGAAATACAACATTAGGACGTATACGGCGCATCCGCCGACCGAGTATCCAGCCTCAGCGGTCACCACAATGATAGTCTGATCACAAAACCCCATAACCCTTGCGCACATCTGCACAACACAAGCAAAAAAGCATCGCTGTACCCGGTCTTTACGCGCTGTCTGAACCCGGTTCAGAGGATGTTAATATAAAAGAACGCCACCAGGGTAACCGCGGACGCCTTACCCCACACTCATCGGAATGTATCAGAGACTACGAGAAACATCCGTCGGGCTAGTCATGCATTAGCGGTATATTTTCCAGCAGCGATGGCGCACGTGATGAAACATTGGGCGCTCGTAGCAGGAAACCTCGGCAGCGCTGTGGTTTACCACCGGATGAATACGTCCTGCCAAGAGTTATAGCAGCCGGCACTTTTACCAGTACCTGCACACCACACGCCAAGCATGGTGGATATTTTGAGCGGAGATGATGCATGGAGTGCAGGAGTGGGTCCTCATGTCGGCAAGCCACGGACAAATGTTCTGGAATGAAAACGCCACGCTGAAAGACAGGATAGCCATGTGCCTTGTGCAGATAACGCGGGCAACCGGTTTCCCATCAGAAATCGCACAGGGCAAACACATCTTTGATATTTTTGTGCCATTCTAAAATCCTTTCACAGGGAGATCCTGATATCAGCGTTCTCCGGGCAGTTCGTGGATCAACGCCAACACTAAACCCTATAGTCCAAACAACTTTAGCAGCGCCTCACCAAACTACTGCAATCCGGTGCAACAGCGAGATCAAGCGCTGCACATGCAATGCCATGGTGTGTGAACTGCGATATTAGCCTGTGCTGATATTCGATACAACAGACAACCTGGAGCCACTACGGAAATGAGCCGCCCTACTTGGAATGAAGAACGGATTAGCGGGCTTTTGGGCAACTGCATGTTTTGTGAGATGGAACCGGTGGTCTTTGAGGTCGCCACTAGTAAGGGATCAGGGATAGCCGAGTTAAGGGACGGGTAAGGTGGTAGCATGGAGATGTCTTGGGGTTGCCACGGCACAGTTCCTGGGAAAAAGAAAAAAACAAGAGGAAAGGGAACGGAAGGGTTAGACTTCAGCGAGGTGTGAAGGGATGACACTCTACACACGAGCCATGGAACTGGAGAGTAAAGGGAAAGACTATCATTAAGCTACGTGGATCATAGCTATTACCATACGCCACTGTCATACTCCCTATCCACACCCATCCCATTTTTTTCCCAATATTATCTTCCTGGCTCTGTGGAAGGGCCCTCTATGGCAGCGGCGAAACAAACACGATCGCTAAACTACACGAACCAAACCACCACATGCCCTGCGCTATAGCCATGTAGCATTCACATCCATCCTATTATGTTTGCGGTCTTATCTTCCTGGCGTTGTGGACGCTACATCTATGGCAATAGTGGTGACAGTAGTGGTGGCAGGTGAAAGGTAAAATCAATAAAAGACGCGAATCGGCTGCTTCTACCGCCCAGTCCTACTTGCACTTTGAGTCATTTTCGCACTCTGCATCCACATCCATCATGTTGTTTTCCCAATACTATACTCCTGGATTTGTGGATGCGCTGTGGCAGTGGCGAGGGAGAAGGAGAGAAGCGAGGGGGCGGTGAGAGAGGGACGACTAGCCGTCGAAGTCGGTCCACAGCTTCATCGCCCAGCGAAATTTCTGGGCGAATTTGGCGTTGTCGCGGTTGGCCTTCATGTCCCTGGGTTGAGCTGGATGGGTGATGACCTCATGCTTTGACAGGTTGGTGAAGATGGCGGCGATTTGCTCCTCGGTGTACTCGCTACGACCCGGGTACTTGGTGGCAAGCTGCTGGAGGAAACTGGTGAGCACTACGTCTCCAATGGAAGTACTGTCAGTTCGGCCGCGACCTTGATCAACAGTTTCAACACGCTTGTGAGAAGGATTCTCTGCAACTATCCGGACCAATGGCTTCCCGTTCTTTGACTTGACAGATCCACCATATCGAGCTGCAATGCAGGACACAAAGGTCGTAAAGACATCAGAACCCATGTGGGCAAGGGACCCACGGCGATACAGTGAGACCTGCTGGAGAGCGTCAAGCTGCTCCTTGGGAACCTTGGTAGAGGCAGTGGGGTGGACGGCCAGATCAGCGAGTGCCATGTCACACAGACACTTATTGTCGGCGTCGCACTCTCCTGTATTCTCAATCGATACGACGGAGAGCGAGCCAGCATCACGCTGATCGGGTTCATTGTGAGACTTGGTCTGAGGAACCACGGCGGCGTCGTTCTGGTGCTCCGCTGCTGGCTGGTCAACCTCAGCATCGTCGTTGGCGTCATCGCTGTGCTTCCCAACGGTAAAATTGATCTCGAGCTCATCACGGCGGTCGTCGATCTCCTGAGCGCCAACCACGATAGACTCCGTGATCACGCCGCCCTGTGGCTCTCCCTCTTCGTCTTCAACCACATTATCGAATCCATGCTGGAGAGCCATCTGGGACTCCATCTTCGCGTACTCGTGCCCGACTACCCTAGGCATCTTGGAAACGACGGTGGAGAAAGGCCGCGAGAGAGTAGGAGAGACCACAGGCACCATGCCATATACACCGGGCCAGTTTGACTGCACCGCAATGTTAGGTGCGAAGGTTGGAGCAGTGGAAATAGTCGCGCCTGTGAGACCAAATGCAAGAGGTGGGGACTGGGTGGCTGCGATGGCTGCGGGCTGGTGGATGACTGCAGTGGTAGTTTGGTGAGTGAGTGAAGTGATCGCAGGGACGTGTGCGACTGCAGTCGACTCAGCGCGTGGATTTACAGCCTGATTCTTGACCTGTATCTTGGGCTGCATCTTCTCAGTCTTCTCAGCCGCCAGCTGCTTGATGTGGAGAGCCTCGTGCTCCTTCTTGACCTCCGCACAGACCTCCTCGATGAGCTCCATCTCGGCCGCCTCCTTCGCATTCTTCGCGGCCTTCTGCTGCTTGCGTGCCTGGCGAACGTGCTTCTTGCGCTGGGAGGTAGTGAGCGCCAGTTCAGTCTTGGTAGACTGGCCTTCTATCGCGGCCACCACCTCAGGCTCCTGCTTCTTGGCAGCGACCTCGGGCTTCTGAGGAGCAGTCAGGGCTTTCTTGGACTTGGCCTTGTGGGAAAGTGGGAGGTCAGTGAAGGTGTTGTTGGAAGGCCCAATACCAGTAGAGGGCTTTACAGCATGGGTTCAGGATGCCTTTTTCAGCACCTTGGTCCAGCCCGTCTTGGTAGCATTAGTTGAGGTATTCTCATTAGGCCCTGGCGACTTGTTTTCAGTGGAAATAATTTTGACCACTGCGGCCTCGCCGAATTTCTTGGAAGGAGGCGAAGACTTGGGGTTCAGAGCGAGGAAGTCGTCCTTGGGAACAGCGACTTGCTTCTTCACGGCAAAAGTCTTCATCGACACGGTACGCCAGGCGTTTGCGAACTTTGTGGGGATTATGTCGACGAAATTCTTGGGGGGAGATATGGAACTCAGATTCAGACAAGGGAAATCCTGTTTGCGGATGCCGTTATGCTCCCCGGTAGGAGAAGCCTTGTGGGACATCTTGACTTCATTGGCGTAGACAATGTTGATGACCTTGGGTTCCTTGACAGGTGGCTTTGCGCCGGCGGACTTCCCCTTTGTAATAAGCGGAGGAAACATGGGCACAGCCGTCGACGCTTTGGATACGGGGCGAGAAGCTTTCGCAGACTGAGCATAGTTCAACGGAACAATCTGCTCGTGCTGCTTCTTTGGAGGGCAACCGACGACACTAGCGAAGGAGGCACCCAGGGGCTTCGGAGGAGTCACAGGCTGCTTGGGCTTGACCTTGATAAAGGCAGCGAGGCCACCCTGGAGGTCCTCGGTGGAGAGGTAGGTGATGCCTTGAGAAAGGTTAGGCAAAGTCATGTAGTAAAAGGTAAGGCTTCGCATACCTTTGAAGCAAGAGCCATTAGTGTCGCTACCGCCTTTGCTATCGGTCTCAGTCTTGGAGGCGACCTGCTTCGCGAGGCGCTTCTTCTCCTTCTGGGAGACCTTGACTCTAATAGGGACATCACGGTTGACGGTGGTGAAGGTGGTCTGAGTGGAAGCCATGTTCACTGTTTGTTCTATTAGGAGTTGGCCAAGACACGTCTAATCAAGGCGGAGGGTATGCAAGTCAGAATTAAATATCACATACCTTCAAGTTGCTTGTTGTTGAAGATGGAGTTCGTTCTGAGAGTGAAGTTGATACTGAAGTTTGATTGTTGGATCAGAAATGTGACCTGTGAGTCGTAATCGCTTGATGTAAACTTTCCAGTTGAGCTGTGCAGATTGGTGAGGCGTGGCCCAGGGGGCGTGGAGGAGCGTATATATAGACTGAAGCTGGAGGGAGAGGTGCAGTGGCCGCATCGCGGGATTACGCAAGGGCCTCTATCGTGGGCTGGTGTGCCTGATCAGTCCCACTTGCGACCTGGTCGCTAGGGCGAATTTTGGGCCAGTGATAGTTCGATATATGTCAGGAGGCGCGGGCTGGTTCGCGTGATCAGCCACACCCTTTGTCTTGTTGTAGGGGCGATCCAGGTCCTAGTAAAAGTTCACTACAGGTAGGAAGGCGCGAGAACCATGTTTGTTTCACGCGGGGCGCTGTGGGATGACGCGTCCGCTCTGAACTCATAAGCAAGCAAAAAAGGGGATACTATATAGAAGTAATATGGAAACATGCATGGACCTGCGCGTTATATGAGAGAGCCCGCGCCTGATATCAAACGCTATGGTAGCCTGTGACAAACTAGAGCATGCCGTCTAGAGACGTTTTTGGGACATTGTGGTGTAAAATGAGGGCTAAATAGACCTACATATAAGAAAAAAAGGGTGGCATTCTTGCAGCCACTTTAAAACTTGTGACGACTACACAATCGCCTCTCGCATTATTTTTCGAAACGCTTGCCGTAATCTCTTCGTACTGGGTGACATCCAGAACACGAACCAAAAGATTCATTTCTACAATCAAAATATGAGTACTTGGAAGTTAATTCGAACCCTTGCAACTGTTCCAAAGTGACAATTTTAGTTCCGCATTCATCAGCGCCAAACTGTCTCGCGCCCTTGATCAGTCCTCACGTGCCTTATTTCTACTCAATCGCTCCCATGCACAATCCAACTCCGCGACATCCGTCTCATCATTGATGTCAAACTCTAGCTTATCCAGGAAGCCGGCAACACTTGTAGTGCCCAGCCGTATCGTATGCGGTATGATCTTGCTCTCCACCATCAACCGCGCTATGCAAGAGATTGGCAGCAGAGTATTTCCACGCTTCTTTCGCTCGAAATTCACGAGCGCATGGAAAGCAGTCACTGCAGCGAGGCGAGTTGTTTTACCGCTGTCTGTAACCTGTAGCACGCAGAAGAACGTCAGCAGAGAGTCCATGTCCAACATATTCTGTGCTGGCCCATGCACTTGGTTAACAGCTTCTATAGTACTCAAGCCGAAAGATGCATTCTCTGACATGTTTGCTAGTTCGACGTTGGAACGCTCGGCTACGGGTGTTGGTGGATCAGCGAGCGTTTCTGTGCTATCGAGGATCGGTAGAGAACATGGTTCACTGAATGCCACCCTGCTCATGGGCATTGAAAACTTTATTGCCTCTACCTTGAAAGCCTGTTTTCGAGGACTCGTTCTTTTGGCTGCCATCTTGTGATTGAAAAAGCGCAGAGGAATCGTCTACAACCTCGGCGAAGTCATATAAATTAAATCCGTGAACATGCTAGATATTAGGCTTGGCTTTCCGCTGGTACGGCTGCTTAGTTTTGTCGGGGCAGAACTGCAGATCTCGATAGCTCGCACTGATGTACTCAAGATGATAATTGTGTTTTCTCTTCCCAACACCGAGCTGTCTAAGCGGAAGATCGCTGTTATATCGCTTGCGTAGAGCTTTTTTTGATAGGAGATGCAATTGAATTGATGTGAATGTCTTCAGTAGAAAACCCTTATTCAATGTCGGGAGGCGGTGACAGATCCTTAGAATGCGGTACACCTGGTTAATGTGACGAGCTCGAAGGATCAGGTGAGGTTGATGCTGAATTGGCGTTGCTGATAGTCTCTACTTCCAGAAGTATATGATGAAATCGCTCTCCCACATTGCTACTATCAGACACCCCCGGTGGTAGTTTCTGAGGTGGTTGGGAAGGCGTATTCCTAAAGACCGATGCAAACCTCAGCGATTTGTAGGCATCGATCAACTCAGGAAGCGCTCGCTCTGGAAGAGGTAAGGCATCAGTTCCAAAAGTGAAGCTACCATCAAAGCCACCGAAAGATGTAAAGTCCAATTGCAAACTATTACCTCCTTTCACAGATCTGTGGTCTTTTTGAGGGGTGAGTCGGGCGCAGTAGGAAGTGGCGCTGACGAGGGATTGTTGCCAGTGACTGAATGGACTCCAGGGTATACGGGGTTGAAGCGTTCAGGCTCAACAGCACCGACCATGCTGTACTCCAGGTTCGCGGTCCTGTTATTATCATTGGCTACCTCAGCCTGCCCTTTGGCAGCTTTCTTCTGCTTCGACATCTGACACTTGGTGGGCATGGTTAAGGTGAGGTTGTTCGCACGTAATGAGTGTAACGCTGTATACTCCTAGGTCACGGGTGTACATGTTTCCGCCCGTACATATTGCTTCTCTCCCTCGCGCCTTCGCATCTGTAGCTGTTTTAAACTGCGCTTCAGATGTGGGAAGCTGGACAAGAATTATTCCCCCTACTTCTACAAGCCTACCGTAGGAATACATAAGCCATCCCTCACTATTTCTTGCAGTATGAAGCAAATACTATTGCCTATAACTGCCACTTACAATGAGGGTCCAAGAAAGGGCCTAATTGAGGAACGCCCACCACTGTTTCCTCGCCAGCTGCCTCGCGTGAGACCATATAGGCCTCTTACGACACTTACTGCATGCTGCTTAGTATGTACATCTTAGAGGACCGTCCGTACGATGCCTTTGGTAGACCGCTGCAACACTACAACAGAGGAAGAAAAGGGAAATTGTTAACAAAAAGATATAGAACGATGAACGAGAGATTCTTTCGCGAGTTCTGAACACCTATGTCAAGCGCTGGCAGAACCGCGCTCGGGATTGCTTGAGAAATCATGTAGTGGGATACCCTTTGAAAAAAGCAGCATATCTGTGTAAAAAACTCCCAAAGATCCGAGACAGCTTGAGCTGATATGGAGTTGATTGTTGAAAATGACATCGAAGAAATCTTCAGCGAGACATGATGTGACTAAGGGACTGACCAATTAATCTGGTACGCGGTATTTGACGGTCTTCTCGCACACCAAGGGATACTTGTCCAAACCAACTTATAGCCATCTATAATCACGTGCTTGACGTGTCGTCTTGAGTACTCAAGTGTTCACCTACATCTTTTCAGGGTATCTCATTCCGACAGACAGTAACGGGATATTTTGAGATGTGTGTTCGAGACGCGATTGCTGGCTGCAATCATCTCCATCCTCAATGCAGCTGCTAGTGATATGGGTGAATAATGAGACAAGGGCAACAGTTTGCGTAAAAACGCACTGGAAATCTGCGGTCGTATGGTTGAAGGCGTGACAATGCGCAATCGTGCTGGTAAGTACCTAGGTAATGGGTGGTCGCTGTCGAGGACGCGACTCTGGCGTCGTTCGAAGCTAATCCGCAAAAACGATAGGCTGGCCACCTCTAGCGCGTCGCGCTAGAGGTGCTGTGGCATCTTCCAAGGGGTTTTGTGCACGCATAGATCGCCCTTCTCCTCTACGATCACCATATTAGAGCCTTATCGAATGTCCGCTGTTCCGATCATGCCGTCGCTCCCAAATAAGATGCGACCAGGACAAGCACGATAAGCATCACGTCGGCATCAACGACGCGGCCACCCACCGGGGTATCCATCATCGCCATTCTTGGCCTATGCACTCTAGGCCAACCCTCCGGCTTATACGCGTACGCTCGGTCTGGCGCATCCTAATAGGGCAACCAGAAATACCACGAGGAGAAGCAAAAAGAATGAGAAACGAATTTGTCTAATGAGCCCATGCAGTTTCCGAGGACCGCAGCAGCTTGCAAGGTTTCGAGTACGTGAGTGATGATCGCGCAAGTAGAATAGCTGCAAAAAAAGGTGAGATCACGAGAACAACTCCACGCTGCTTCACGACGACCGTTGGCTTCATAGGCCGTCAGAATTATCAAGCGACGCCAATGCTGTGAACTTCGGGCCGCCCAATACCCCGCGTTCTGGTACATCCGGTTCGTGCTCATCCAACGTCTGGATCCGGACACGCGATCCTTAACCGGTTCCATATATGCATTGGCCAGTTACAGCGTTTCGTCCTTCCGGTCATGGCCAATCCCCTGCTTCATGCTTCATATGCATCATCCATTATGTCCGGTTCAAATTCGCCGGAGGATTCAACAGAAGTACAAGCTTGTATGCGACTACCAAAGGCAGATTCAAACATCTAGATCATTATCTTGCTGTTGTCAAGAGATTACGCTCAAGATGAGAGACGCAACACATTCTCGATTGCGCGATCTCAACTGGGAGCCTAGCACTGGAATGTCCGAAACATTGCCGAGTCCGAACTCATAGCACGACAAGATGCGTATACAGGATTGCGCCAACGACGGTGGCTGCGCTGTGCGGGTGCGCATGGCCATCGTTGTAGAGCATGCGGAGACGCTATGGAGAGCCGAAGAAGGAAGATGAAAGCGTGTCGGCCACGTTGCTGGTAACGTTTCGTTTCTTCTTTTCCTGCGCCTTGCGTTCGTGTTCAATCTCCATACGCCACTGCTAGTTCTAGTGAAAACATCGCGATCGCTTGCCTTGAAACCACGATCACGTGACCACAAACTGCGCAGCGGATCCGCTTTCTGTATATATACCTGGTATCTGGTCTCATCGTCACCACCCATCGTCGAATTTTTCAGATGTTCTAAGCCTCCCAACAGTCCAACCTCAACGTTTATATTAACACTATGCCCGCCGCAACCCGTTCCCTCGAAACAATGGTTCTCCAGGCCCATCGTGCAAAGGGAGTGCGCTACCCGACAGCTTTTCAAAAGGAGTGCTTCAAGACTTGGTACTCGTATGCTCTTCGTCAGGGAGAGGCAAAAAAGACAAGCCGGAAGGCCGTGGAGGCGCACGGGAGGTACTTGCAGGAAATTAGAGAACACGCGCCCGGTGGCAGGACTTACCTTTGATGAGGTACACTATCGACTTATCAGACGTCTCGGTGGAGAATTGACATTTTCAGTACGGTCGTTCGGCTCTTCTGATCTGCTACAGGAAGACAATGGACTAAGTGGTGCGCACCGCACCTACAAGATCAGGGCCTAGGTTTCCCCACCAGGGACCATGGCTTTACCTGCGAACAGCCACCATATTCGGCTTCCCTACATTTTTATTATCCTGAGATGTAATGCCCTCGTTTCATGTTGCTAAGCGACTGTCATCTCTTCAAAGCTCAAAGGGTCTTCTTTGTTCGATTCTCAGCCTCCACCTTTATCTGAAATCCAGAATGATTTACAGTATTTCTCCTGTCCAGCTTATCTCTCGCAAGATTTTGCAACTCTCCCATCAGTATCAGGCGACCTTCGCTAACCTTCACATGTGAACAATTTTCTAACGTTGTACGTCATTATACCTATATGCAGCTCGCTGGGTTTCGTAGTCCCCGTGCCCTTTCCATGAGGCTGCGATTCCAGCGAGAGCTGCGAGCAGTCTGGCCGAGACAGCTGAGCTATAAGCTTCATCCAAAGCCGCAATCGAGTGCCCATTACATGAGCAAGTCGTAAAGCGTCACATCTGTGACGACTTGGAAGAGGGGTGCATGTGAAGCAAAAAGAAAGGAAATGGATGATAAGAAGGGGTGGGCAGCTGCGTATACGACATCACCACAAAAGCTCTTCGAGTACGGCGATTCGTCAACTGGTGTTGAGGATACTGTCATTCGCCTCTCTGACAGCGAATAAGCAGCCAAAACTGCACCCAACCCTTCGTACTGGCGGATCGCATCCTGCGTGACAGCCTGGATCTGCTAAGCGAAGACGCGCATCCACACCACACGTTTCGGGTCAAAGACTGGGATTATTGCAAATAAGCAGTCTATGCCTGGATTGTATCGGTTGACCAAATTGGGTTCACAACCCCTGGCGTTGTCGTTACAATCTCTGTACGTGGCCAAAAGTGTCCACTGAACTTCCGCTGTGTTTGGGACAGCAGCCAGCGAGTAGGAAATAACCGCCCGTTATCATTTTCGTTCTTGGGCATCGCAGAGCCCATACTGAAAACAACCTCCAGATTATATGCCTTTCTATTGTCTTGCTGTCGATCATGACGGCGTGATGATTCCTTTGTTTTTCCACTTCTACTTTTTCGAACAGCAACCATGGCTCCATGCGCACATGAGCTCTGAGCGATACCAATCAGCAGAGCAAGCAAACGATTCCATCGAGATACGTGTTGGATCACCCACTGGCGCATCTCATTGTGCGAATGGTCACATGAGTTGTAACATACACGCGACCATCACTACATAGACAGACACCCATCACCCTGGTGGATACCGCGGAAGATACTTAACAGTCTCATAACTTGGCTGCAAGCATGTTGGCTCTCTTTCTTAATCATGGCAGTGTTTTCATTCTGAGATAATCTACGAATCAGCGACCCTCGAACAGCGGGTTGTTCCTGGTGTTCAAGTCTGCACATCTTTACGCTCCACTGAGGTTACTGGCAAGTTTACGTCAAATGCAGCGCACCATCAGCTGCTTGAGTTGGCCTTGAATTCTAGTCGGTGATTTTCATTACAAACAACAACGACGCGGGCTTTTCAGTTGATGAACGCAATACGGCTTCCTTCACCCTCATTACCTAAATTCTGGGTGACCGAACCATCCGAGTCCGAGGCCTGTTCGCTGTGGGTTTCTGTATCTCACGGTAGCCAGTAGAAGAGACAGTTATCCCTGGTCGTGCGCGCAATTGCCTAACACTAGCGGTTGTTACTGCCCAACACGTAAATCCCGTGTAGTCGGCTTCGCGGACTCCCACAATTGGCAGCCCCACACGCATACATCTGCAATTTCGGTCACGAATACATCACACATTTGTACCACGCTCCCTTACAGCCTCAAGTGGATAAGTTACCCTCTGCCACGGCCAGGAAGGGCTCGAAGCCGTTTTCGATCGCAACCAAACGGAGCCCAATCATATCTTCAGAGTCAACAACGAGATGGCGTCTCCTATCACTGCTTCCCGTGGCACAAGCCAAGGAGTTAGCCTCACCGACCTTCCAGCTGAACTTGTATTAATAATCGTCGAGTTGCTGGGAAACGTGCGCGATGTCGGATCGCTACGCCTAGTATGCCGCAATCTGGTGCCTTCGGCCTACTTGTGGAAAACGTACCATGTTATGCCGACTTCCGCGAGCCTCAAGCAGCTCTGGACTATCGGAACGACCCTGCATAGTCTGATCAGTGACGACGCCGTCCGCAAATCTAATCCGGACTACATCCAAGTTGTCGTCTTTGAGAATGTTTGGCCAATCCCCCCCGACGAGTTCGGTCTCAGCATAGAGACTGGTGACGAGAGTGTTGAACCCGAAGTGGATAAGGTGGTGCGCTGTCCGGAATACCTGCGCTATATAGACAAGCGCCACGCCGAACGCGAAAACCCAGCGACGGGTCGCCTCCTATCTACTTGTATGAATCGACTCAATCATCTCGAGGAGATGATATTCAGTCCTGGCTTGCATGAGTCTCGTCCACCGCCTCCTATTCCGGCCCTCCCGATTAGAGAGTTTCGTTATAACGCCTCGTTATACATCCCGGATCGCATAAAATTTCCCGAGTCAATATGGAACTATCGTGAACTCATGTGGGAACCTCTTCGCGGGATAAACACATCTGGTGCGAAGCTTTTCGACGAAGCAATCGATGGGGCGTTGCGCAACCCGTACCGCAAGAAGGCGCTCAAAGTTCGAATCAACACACTACATAGACGCGCCCTATGGTCCATTCCGGAGGCATGCAGGCCTATTCCTGAGTCTCAGCTTGGCCGCAGTCTTCACATAACCTACTCTGGGTACAACATGTGGCATCCATCGTCGATGAAGCTCGATCTTAGGGCACTCCATAGCCAGCGACTCGGAACAGGATCCCATTACGCAGCTGTTGAAGACCTCAGCTTCAGCGGAGCCGAGTTGGGCAACAGCGGAGCTTTACACATGGGGTATCTCGGATGGCCAAATATGTCTCCCGACTGGTCGCGAGTCAAAAACCTTCGTCTCAATAATTGCTGCTTCAGTCGCCAATCGGCCATATTTCTTGAAGCTCAGAAATCTCATCTTGAACTACATAACGCTTACTGGCACTCGAACTCCATCCAGGGGTTCTGGAGTGGTACCAACCTCCGAAGCGTCAAAGTGTCTGGAGTTTTCGTGATCGAAGGTGTTGGCAACTATTCGAACGGTGTTTGGATTCTCGCTCAATGCCAAATTGACGCACAGAAGATAGCAGCAGAGAATTGGGAACCTTGTACTCAACTTATCCCTGGACCACTGGTACCGTTCGTTCTACCGGATGATGTAGAGCGATACGTAATGTTCGGAGGAGCGTTCCCATTCCCCAACAATAAGATGTGGGCGAGGGATTGGAAGGTCTAGAGACTTTACCGTTATGTTCTGCTAAGCGAGACTCCACCAAATGTTCGTAGGTCAGCCTTCCATGTTTCAGACGCCATTGCGTCGTAAAGTCTTGTAATTTGGGATTTATCGCCTCCTAGAGCTTCTCAAATTCTGTATAGTGGGGTGAACAAGAGGATCTGGCCACACAGCATTAGCAGATTAGATAAATCGCCATTTTTCTTTGCATACCTTAGTTTATTTGAGTTGAGGTCGACTGCCTGTTTGGCATCTCTGTTTTCTAATAGTTCATCTCCATTTTGCTGATTGTTTATCTCAGCTTTTCTTTTCTCTTCTGTTTTCACCTGGACGGCATGCACGCGACATAAAAGCGTAAAAAATTTGATGAGCATGTCATCGCAGAAAGGTATTGCGTTACATCCGGACGAATTGCACGTCCGTTGTGCAGTTACTACATAATCCTCGGAGTAAATACACCTACCATAATACTATTGCGTTACCTCCTCAGCATCCTTCCAACCTTATCGCCTTGGTTGTTCCGTCTGAAATATTGGCATTGTCTTCACTAGTTCGGCTTTTGGTTCCTGTTTCGGACCTAGACTCGGGATCGACTGCAAACCCGCCCAAATCCTTCTCTGATGGTTACAGTAAAGGTCAAAGTAGACCCCGTGTGATGAGAGTTCTCGTACACTGAGATTAAATACAACATTGCCTATTGAAGCTTAGGGATCGAATGTAAAAGGGAAACATGGATAGAGACCCTCCAAGTGCGTCTCTCAGTAGTGTTTCTTTACTTTCAACTTGAGCTCTGGATGGAGTGCTGGGTTTCAGCCAATGTTGGTTCCATATCATTGCAAAGCATGCGTTGACTTACTAATTCTACATGCCTTCTGTAGCATATCGCCTTGGCACGAATGTGTCGCAAGTTGGCCGTACTTGAGTAAAAGCCACCTCAAAATCGTGGGGTAGGGAGGGCTGGTGCGAAGACACCATTGGTTCATGGCCCGGACAGCGCGTCATGCAGGTACCCACTAAGATGCGGGGTATGAATGCGCACTATGTCGTCAGGCCATATTCGCCGACGTGCATTCGATCATCCGTTTATGTCTAGACATTGATCCGTAATTCTGCTCACTCTACCCACGTCAATCGTACAGCCTCACATTACTTAAGACCCCTTAATCCCTGGTTTCAAAGTTTTCCTTGTCTCTCCATTCCAACTACAATTAAGGCAAGACATACGAACCAACAGAAAGCATCGCGATATTATATCCAAAATGACACCTCCATCTTTCCGTAGCCTCCTGGGAATGCCAGCCTCCACTGCATCGACGAGCGATTCCGTCCTGGTCATCATCGACGCCCAAAATGAATACGTACGTCTCTCCTCAACCCAACTTCAGCATCCCCTGAACCAGATCTTGATTCAATCTTCAACTAAACGAGTTTTCCCATCATGAACCTATTGGATTCATTTTTTCCAGTTGATCGTCCATTCTTTTCCTCATTGAGCGAAGAGACTGTCCATATGGATGTTCCAGCGGCCTCTCCAAACTTTCTATCGCCATTGAAGCAAGGTGATAATACTGAAAATCTTAGGCTTCTGGCAAACTCGCCGTGACCAACGCAGCCGCAAGCGGAAAGGCTATTGCCGACCTCCTGGCCAAATACCGCAAAGCCGGGGGCAAGGTCATCCACATACTCCACCAGACACCAGAAGGCGCACCACTTTTCACACCCGGTACCAGCCTCGCAGAGGAGTTCAAGGAGCTCAAAGCGCAAGTAAGCAAAGCTTCCTATAGAAACACAAGCGAATACTCCAAACAAGATCTCGGTACCTAACAAGGCCCTAGGAAGGAGAGACAACTATCTGGAAGCAATTTCCTGGATCGTTTGAGCAGACCAGCCTGCACGACACGCTTCAAAGTATGGGAATCAAGAAGCTTGTCATGACTGGCTACATGGCCCATGTTTGCGTGTCTACGACTGCGCGCGAGGCGTTCCAGAAGGGCTACGAGGTGTTGTTGGTCGAGGATGGAATCGGCGACCGCGATATCCCCGGTGTCAAGGGCGATGAAGTGACTAGAGTCGCGCTGGCTGAGTTGGCTGATGTTTTTGGCACAGTTGTGAAGAGCTCAGACATCAAATAAGCGAGGGGAATGGACAGTAATGTGGCTGAGCCAGGGAAGGATAAACAATGAGTTTCATAGCATAAAAAGGAAGCGAAATCTAGCCATGTCCTTGCCGCCAGCCAAGACTCTCTGATGTTTCCTTCCTCTTGAACTTCCGTACTCATGCCCCAACACCCCTTAGCACTATTACTGTGTGAACGTACTTCACCTTCCCATATTCGGCCCTAATCTCATGACTATCAAGTCAAGCCCCCAGACTATCAAACTGACAGCTAATCTGCACGCTCTTGATTATTTCATCAATCACGTAGCGTCTCATCCCATTCTCTTTCTGGCCTCCGCCCCTCGGTAAACTCGCTCCACACGGGTTCGTATAGATACTTCCCTCTACTCTCTCCCATTCAGTACCCCAGTTTATACTGTCGGCAGCGGTGGCGTCGTTCCACGTATCCAGGTAGGTAGACATCACCGACGGGTTTGAGGAGCGAACCCGATGGCTGGGAAGAGGTGGGGAGCTGCGTCCAAGTTTCGCCGCGGACGTAGGAAAGAGCTTTTGAAGCAGCAAAGAATAGATCACCGGTCGTCGTTGTGACGGTATCGACCTTGGAGACGGTTGTTGTATCGCTATCCGCATGCCTGGTCTGGGTACTGACGACGTAGGGATTGGGGCCGGATGCACTGGTCCACATGGTGTAGCTGGCGCATGCTACAATTTCGGGGGCCGAACGGCTCATGTCGATGAGGAAAGGTGTAGATAAAAGTCCTTTTTTGATATCCGCGGCTTTGTTGCTTTGAGCGTATTCGAAGTTAGCTGTGTCGAGCTTCAGGGTAGCTGAGTTACGGGCTACTTGAGCGGCGAGATAGGAATTTGCAGCTATTAGTAGGCCTTTGGTTGTACATTCTGCGGCTGATGCTGCGATTAAATGAGATAATATGCGACCAAAGCCGCTAGTATTCTCATTCCAGCAAGCATTTTGCTCCCAGTCTGATGTTGTCGTGTTACTTGATTACCAGAATGTCGATGGTGAGCTGAAGGGATTTTAGTTGTACGAGCCGCAACCCTTAAATACTGGTCATGCAAGCTATCACATCAATTCTAATTGCCGATAATTGTTTCCCGGGTCTTTTCTGCCAGATGATTGACATCGCGCTGGGTATAAACTCAGGTAGCTGTCTGTCATTGGCAAGGCTACAAGCGAAGCACTATTAGTATATCAACCTCATCGAAGGCCGACATTTGGCACATATTCACAAGATCGCCACTGCTGTCTTGGTGAGCTCTCAAATCGCACTAGGCTTGATCTACGGTGCTAACGATAGAAGGGTACCTATGGACCACAGGGCGGGAAGGATAACAAGGTGCATGCCGGTGCAAAAGCAAGTCCCAGCGTGCTTCCCCATTTTCCCCATCTGAGAGTCTTGACATAGTAGGTCATAAGATCAGCATTGCTTCCAAAATCCCCTGTGCCAAAAAGAACAGTCAACATCCAAGGGTCGCCGTTCCTGCAGGTTCCCAGCCAAATACCCTCATTCCATCATGTTGCGCCACTACCGCTACTCCATCCTGCCAGCGCCCATATGCCTCTAACGAGGACATCCTCTCCGTCATGGCCTCGCAAGCTCATTTTGCCCTTGTCAAGCTGATACCGCCTCAGCTCCTCGTACACATCTACTAGAGTATCTTTGAGCCCGTTATTAGGCTTACCCTTCCAGGCGCATCCGTTCCCACCAATCTTCAAGCAGCACCTCTCCACTACCATGTTCATAACTTCATGCCTCTTCACTGGGTATGGTCGCGGAGCTGGGAAGTGTGCGATGCTCTGGCTGATGAAAACGGTATAAAGATGCAGCAAGTGGAAGTAGCGGGCTGATGTAAGTTGGGCAGCTTCAATGATAAAGTTCCAGGTTATATGCTCTTCCGTGATGGGAAGGCAAGCATTCGCACGCCAGATAAGTCTGTTTGTGCGCGAGCTTGTTGTTAGCCACTTGGGCAAAACTGCCCCTGCGCTGGCCATCAAACGCGCAAGTCGTACTAATGGAACCGCGAGACCCGTCGCTAGATTCGGTCTACCCAAAGAATCCCAGGACGCAGCGATGAGGTTGTGACAATCCAGAATCGCGTCTTGACTCCTGTCTACGGGAGGCCTGGCGTAGCGTGAAGCGCTGATGAGCGCGGGGATGACGGCTTGGTCGAGAATCGACGTCACAGTGAAGGATCCCATAGGATGCCGCTGCCAGAGTATTTGCAGGCCTGACCAAATATTCATCGTAACGGTGTGGAGTCGTTCAGGCGGCTGGTCGCATAGCGCCTTCCATATTGTCGGTGTGTCAAATGTTCCGCGAGGGCTCGGCTTTGGTACCAGAACATATCGGCAGGTTGGACATGCATTCGTATTTCCTTGACCGCCCTTGAGCCATTTTCTTATGCAGCTGTAACCAAATATGTGCTTGCACGGAAGAGCAACTGGCTGATGGGTGGCGCTAAAGTACTCGGTGCAAATGCTGCATCTATTAGCTGGGTGAAGCTGCGTGTTTAAGAATTTCTCCATGGGTGCTCTCCTGGCAGCTGGTGGTTGCATAGTGGATCGAAAGAGGAAGCGGATGGCCCGCAAGTTATTAGAGTGAGGCGACAACATGCTTGTGAATACGCGCCGGGCGCGAAGAACTGATTGCAGTGAATGTAGTGATTGTGAAGGGACAAAGGCGCGAAGTTTGCGACTTCACCGATGCGGTTGTGTTTGGATACCAAGATTGCAAGTACGCTTGTATTGGTGTTATAGGCACGATTTTTTGCTAACGCTTATATGCTATTAGCGTCGAGTTCTAGTGTTTGCGCTGTGCAGGATCTCCGTTAGTTGTGCTTAGGTTCTCGTAGCTAATGTGTTTTACAAGCGAGCGGGCTATATAAGTAAGTAAGCTACCTTACTAATAATACAAGAATATAATATATGTGTTAGTACTATTTATTATACGGCGCAAGGACTTAGGAGTTAGACTAGTATTACGTAATCTCGTAGCACGTTGTCACGATGTTCTATCATCACAAGACTCTAGCCACAGACTGGTGAGCCACCGGGAACCCTTCGGGGCACCGACGGCCCACACCAGCCACGACCACGTGACGTAGATATATATTATCCCTCTGGGGGGCTTGATAGCTCCTCAAGGATTCGTCTCAATACAAGCCTATACCGATATCTCAGCGCCTGCCCAACTACTCCTCACACCATGGGCCTGATCATCATTGCTGAACCGTTGTTACGCGTACTGGTAGACGATACTCGGCCCACAATGCCGAGCTCTTACAATCTCGTTCCCAAATGAAACAGTCTGGACTCGTGAATTTGACATTATACTTGAACAGCAATTTCGCAGTAGTCAATCGTATCGACTGCAAGGCCATTTCTCGTCCAATACAAGTCCTGGGACCTGAGGAGAAGGGCTTGTACACCTCATGGAGATCGTGCTGGTATTTGCCACCTTGTCCACGTTGCAGGAAGCGCTCTGGACGAAACTCGTCAGGATCGACAAAAGAGTTTGGCGAACGTTGCACAGTATATGGATCAACATATACCTGTGTGCCAAAGGGCGCCCAAATCCCATCAATCATGGCACCGGGAGAGCGACGGCTCATAAACTTGCCTGCGAGTGGAGGTAACAGCCGCAAAGACTCGCTAATGCAAGCGTTCAAGAAGGGTAATTTCGCACATTGCTGCGCGTCAATCTCCTCGAAAGCTCCAAAGGCTGTACGGAGCTCTCTCTGTACCTCCTTCATGCTTTCCTCAGATCGTAGGAGATTATACATCAAGGCGCAGTGGGAAATCTCATTTGTAAAGTAGCCGGAGACACTAACAAATTCGGTTAGCATGACATGTGTTGCAAGGCGCGTCCGATTGCCGCTTACATGAAAAACGAGGCGTTGCTGTACAACATATCCCAGCTTAGTTCTCCCAAGCCTTCTTTTTCGTTTTCGCCCATGATTGCAGTCAAAAAATCTTTGTGGCCGTCCTGACGATTCATGCATTCTCGAAGTTGTCCAGTGGGAAGGAAAGCTCTGGCTGATGATGTGGGAACCAGTGTTGAGGCATGGAAAATTGCGCGTTCCAACCACGGAAACAAACTGTTGATGGCTTCCAGGGCAGGAAAAAGCCTTCGATATATGCCTTCCATGCGGATAAATGTTTGCTTTTTGCTGGCCACCAAGGGTTCGCCGAAGGAGAGATCAGACACCAAGTTCCAGCATGCGAAGCAGCGGATCCTCGATCAGATGCATGCTTCTGGCGCGTTGAATGCGACACGCTCTTACTTACAGGATCTGGAATGGAAGATTGAAAAAGAGATTGAGAAATTGGAGACTGTCTTTGGAGACTACAATCCTATTCTTCGTCTACTTGTCATGAGACTTAGCGGAGACTATTGAGACAAGTTCTTGCAGTTGGCGATAGGTCTTTTTGAATAATCTCTTTTGGAGTATAGAAGCGTATAAATTGTACTGTCAAGACAATGTACCTAGGTCGTTCGGAATTCTTTTCTTATTCTGTTATATTTGGTGAATACCTTGTCACAGTCGATCGCTACCTCTTCCTTGGTGATTACTTCAACTGCTGCTTCTTGACATCAATGCCTACTACGATGGCGGGCTATTTTCCAGTTGTTGCTGTCGTTCAGAGGCCTTATCGCCGTGTTTCTCCTCCTGCCCGCTCCTCGACCCTCTTATATTCAATAGAAAGAGGTATAATTAGATGCTTCGCCTATTAGGTTTTTGGTTATTCACTTAGCAGAACCTCAGAAGAATACAGAGTATTTTGCCTCAAATAATGGAAAGAACAGTAGTACTAATCTTAAGTTCTGCTTGAAACCCTATGTACAAGAAGGATATGTCGCCTTCAGTTCATACTAATGCCTGAATGTTTTTGCAGCGGTTTTTGGCTATAATCGTTGTTGTACTGTAGGATTGTAATAGCTCCTATGAGGTTCGCTAGAGCGCTGTCTACATATCCCTGTATACTTCAAGAGATTTCCAGACCAAGTTCGGTCACAGTCCAATTCCACAATTTTGCTGCCAGCGCCACGTCCCGTGATTTGCGTACATGCCAACCCTCAATGCCAACGGCCTGGTAGTATCCCCCATTGGCCAGTTCGTACTTGTCACTGCCTGCCGCCCAGATTTGAGTCATGGCTCCAAATTCCGGACTTCGAACAGGCTCAACAGCGTGTATGAGAATACGATTGGCTAAACTTCTTGTCCGGATAAGATTTGTGTCGGACATGGAAGCAGGCATAACAGCAATGCTGCGGATCTGGGGATATCGATGGGAGAGCTCCAAAGCTAGCAGCATAATCGCAAGCTGCGACTGAGCATATCGCATCCATTCCCCGCCCCATGGTAGGAAGCGATCAATTGAAGGACGAAGTGAAGGCTTGAACTTAGGATTGGTTCTGATGTTCGCCCAATCTATGCCACCCGACGGATGCAACATATATGCCTCGCTCGTTAAGAGGACAATACGAACATCACTGTTGTGCTCAGCTTGAGTTCTGATCATTGTCGGAAGTAGCATATGCACTGCTAAAGCGTGGCTCATGTAGTTCGTAGCAAACTGGATGTCATAGCCTTCGATGGTGCGAGTTGGTGGGCAGGCCATGGTCCCAGCATTGCACATGAGAACATCCAGCCTCGGGAAGGGTCCTTCTAATATCTTTTTCAACGCTTCTCGCATCGACGCCATACGAGAGTGGTCGGTGGGGACGAACTCAACGGACATATCTGGATACCTCTGGCTAAGAGTTTCCACGATCGCGTTTGCAGAATCTCTGTTTCTTCCGGTAAAGTAGATCTTCGCAGGTTTGTGGACCGCCAGTGCCATTAGTGATGTCCTTCCCAATCCAGATGTACCTTTGACTGCAATTAGTCGCCAGAGTATAGAACTAGACCGATATCCAACCTACCTCCCGTGATCAAGATATGTCTTCCTTCGAGAGAATGTACATCAATAAGCGGATCAAATGGTTTGCTGGTTGGGATCACCATTCTGACGAATCTGATCTTGTTCGTAGTGAGAAGGAAACAGAACGTTGAGTTTAGCGGCAAGAAAGTCTCCACGATCCAAGAGGTCTCTCAAAGCAGAGCACGGTGTAAGAAGAATTTCAGCCAGCTACACTATGGATAGGAGTAATGTAAATAACAACAGCAAATACCAATATCTACCCATGGATGATTGTACAAGGATCCTTGTTGTAAGCCTTAAGACAGAAAGTTTAAATGCGCTATGGCCCATGAATAGAGTTCAATATAATCTTTGCATTACGCGGCTGACGGCTCTACTAACGCAGATTCCCGACACGAGCAGCTACGCAGCTACGAGTTAGGACCCTGGGCGACAATCCTACTCGTCTAAGATTACTAACATGGCTAATATCGCTGCCGAGCCTCTGACTCCCGCTACATCCGGTGAGTAAAGGACTCAAGATTTTGCCTTTTTAATACATCAGACTGATTCTTGAAGAACATATTAGTACCTAGGTATGCGCACACCAGTGCGCGGCGTGCACCTCTAGAGTGCGATGATTTCTATGAGATTTTTCCGAAGTGATATTTGCACGCTTCACATCTTCAAATTATCGTTCTGTGGAAGTTTGTATGCAGCTTGAGGGTGCGTGGAAGAGTTGGCAGCGAATGAAGGAAGGCCCTGCGCGATGAGCTTTACCGATAGCGCGTGGCAGTCGCGTATAAAAAGTGGCGGAATCGCAGATAGGGTCGCTAAAACGATCGAGGACACATGAAAGCCGCCCAAAGACAAATATTGAGAGAGGATTTGGGTGTCATAGGCAAAGCTATGGGCAGAACGATAGAGGCCAGCCTTCAGTGGCTTGTGAGACAGAAACAGGAGCCTGTGAGACTAGCTTAATTAGTCTTCGCATATCAATCACGGCCCACTTGGGCAGGCACGAAAGAGCGACGAACTCCGATTCCCTTGTCAGAACACACTGACACCAAGGTATTCCAGTTCCCCTGGAAAGTACTTCGACAAGGCTAGAGGCGCATCCACACCCGTTGCAGTGTTAGATAGGGACACCTTCTCGCCCACGCGAATGTCTACTACACTCCAATTTGTACGCTGAGCATTTGATCACTTTATATAGCCTACAGTGAACCGCGCTATCAAACTAACTGTAAACGATGCAAAGCCACATTTCCACGACTTCATAACAAGATCAAATATCTCACGCACTTCCACCGCAGTCCCAACCCAAAGGCACGCTACAACTACACTAACACTCACACCCCCTCAAGACAACACAACACTTCAGTCTTTGATATCTTCCATTTGATCCCATTCCGACACGGCCCACGATACCATCCCAGCTGCCCCGTTTTCCTAGCGTCCTTCCTGTCTTCGTCGAGCTCAGTCACTAGGATGCTGTATCTGCGCTACTCGATCAGGTAGTGCGCTTCTAGTGGAGCGGTGGTGCAAGTGTTGTCGTATGAGAGGTAGCTGCAGCGGATGGCGGTAGGCACGAAGGAGGAAGAGATTTTGATGGTGATTGTTTCGGTTATTGAGGGGGGGGGGGGGGGTGATGGAGGGAGGGAAGTAGGGAGTTAAAAGGGCGGTTAGGGTTAGTGTTTGGGGGACGGGGGATGAGGGGGAATGTGAGCTTTTGTTTAGGGAGGAGAGAACAAGTTCTTGGTCGCTTTGTCACAGCGCTCAGAATGAAAACCGATTCACAATCTAGCCTCTAACTGTTTATCGGACACGTAGTATATGCTGAGGTAGGTAGAAATGTGCTTAATCAAAATCGTCATATTTGCTACTACTCATAGGATATCGTCCAGTTCCTATCATATGTCGGAAGCAATTGTACAAAAATTGCCTAAAGCAAGCCTCCCAACCTCATAAAAAACGCGTATACACATAAAGACACCGATGCAAAACACGGCAAAAGAAGCCAACCCCCCCAAGCAAAATCCCCCTATTGAATCTCCTCCGAGAAACAAGCCAAAGGCCCCCATCGGCCAAACCCATCACCATCTATCCCAACGCCCTCCCCAGTCCAACCCAGTCTTTACCCAGCCCAAGACAAATTATGCATTCCCTCCTTTTTTTCAATACTTTAAATTCTCAGAACCAGTAGCTCTCCCCCGCCTTGCTAACCTCAAATTGACATCCCAGCCCCCGACCCTGCTCCCGCAACGCACTCTCACCCTCTCTCAACTCCTTTTCAATCTGGCCTCCGACCAATGGTCCATCCGCAAACGTGTCTTTGACGTGAATGATAACTACTTTCACGCCTTTGAGCGGCGAAGCGTCGAACGCCGCGGCAAGCATCGCGCGACTATGCTCTGCGGACACGGTAGCAAGGTTCAACGCTGCGGGCGCAGACGGGTGCGATGGATGCGGACCCAGGCTATTGTTGTGACTGTTGCTGTATTGAGGTGCGGAAAGTGGATTCGGTGTATTTGCGCCCGTGCCGCCTCTTGACGTGGGTACGTCTGACATCATTTCATCGTCTGTCTGCGGGTTTGTCGCTGAGATGGGAGAATCGATTCCTTTGCCCACGCCCAGGTAGTTTACCTTTGTTTTGCGCTGGTCTGAGGATGTGGGGCCGTCGAGGTGTAAGGGCCCATTTGCTCGCTTACGCTTCTTCTTCATTCTAATCTCTTCTTTTTCTTTCTCTGTCGCCTTTTTCTTCTCCCGCACCATGTCGGCGAGCACGCTGAGCTCTTCGAGTAGATGACGTGGTGCTATGTGGCCGAAGAGCACCGCGTCGGCTTGCGCGTTCGTGTACGATACCTCAATGAATATTCCGGTGAGAATGCCCTTTGCGATTTTTGGTGCAGCTTCGGCCCAGATTTGGGATGTTCGTGGGGAGAGTGAGAGTGAGTCCGGCTCTACATCGCCAAAGATGAGAATTTCGCGTTTGGGCGTTGTAAGGGTAGATTCTGTGCGGATGAAGTATGCCGTGGAATCGATGACACAGTGGTCTTGGGATGATTGTTGTGGTTGCGGGACTGTGGCTCCGCTGGCTCTTCGGCCTGGGTCTGTATTACCAGTGTAGCCTGGTGTGCCGGGTGCACTTTGAGTCGCAATTGAGAAGCTCATAGAGCGACCGTCTTGACCATCTATTTGATTAGAAGGCTGTGGTGGGCCAGATGTTTCCAAAAGGTTTGCGTTGGATCCTCGATGCACATGACCCGGCCCTTGCATGCAGTGTCCATGGCTCACCTTGAAGCCTTTAACCCCGAGGCCGTCACAGACCTCGATGTAGCCTCGTGAACTCCCTTCACCTAGCGCAATATTTCCGCCCTCCGCAAGCCTCTGGAATGTTACAAGACCCACTCCTCCGTCTTCATCAGTGAGATTGGGCCAGATGATATTGTTAAAGATGTGGTTTTTGATGGCATTGACAGTGAAAGGCAGCGCGGCTAGTCGCTTTGGTCGTGATGTATTGTGAAAAGCTGCTGTGTTGATAACGAAGCCCGAGAGGTGGTCCAAGTGCGGATGTGTGATGAGGTATGTCGAAACATGCTCTCTCACAACATGCAGCGCGTTTGCTCGAGCACTTTGATGCGGGAACGGCAGTCCAGCAAATGCACCTTTGCTCAGCGTGGTAATGGTGACTGGCATCTCCCTCTCAGATGCAGGTGTCTCCGCATCAGACTCCTCGTCAGAGAGCGTGATGTTCGCAGTAACTGGAGATGGGGATTCATCGTGATTAGCAGTCCCATGGCCGTTCCCATTGCCATTGCCACCATTATGCCGAGGCGTTGGTAGCGGTGGGTCTGGATCAGAGACTAGCGGGAAGTCCTTTGATAATATATTGGTGATGGATGCGAGATGAGAGCCTGCATCTACAGCAATCACAGAGTTTTTAGACCATTGTGTTGCCGTCGAACGTACGAGGAAGCCCGTGACATTGTCTTCACTTGGCCCACCTCCAGAACCCTGTTGCTGTCAGCGTGCGTTCTAGTAAAGTGTCCGCAAGGCAAGTATCATGACGACACGATCCCAAAATTGAAGGCAATGTGCCCAAACGCCTGCAGACACAGGTGTCGAACGAAACCAGCTTACCAAACAAATCACCTGAATGGCGGGTTCATTAGAGTGTCCAGAAGACCTCCGAACCACCCTTCCATCATCTTCTTTCATGCCCACTGAAAAAGCTCTTGTTTGCTTCTAACCTTCGTTTACCTTGTTTTGCAAACGATATCCACCTATCGTATGATGTTGTCGTAGTCCGCTAGGGATCTACAACCCCGGAATCCTGGTCTCAGACACCCACGCAGTCGATGTTTCTCTCGACATACACCCTAGTCCTAACAAACAGCCGCCTGTTACACCAAGGTGGCGCTGACGGAAGAATCCGATAGAAACTTGAGATCTACGTCTCGTGTTTTGGGACAAGTTGCCGAAGGTTCCGTTTGCGCCTGAATATGTTAAAAAAAAAAATTGAGCTCTTTCCCGCTCCTTCAAAATCCGCTGCCGACCTCTCGAGGTGCAGCCAACTGTTAAAGTCAGATGTCTCAACGCCAACCAGCTGCGTTCCGTCGCACAATTCGAGGAGCGCACAATTCGAGGAGCTATCGTTACACGGCGCGAACGATGCGGCACTCGATCCACCAACAGCTGACGCAGGAAGCCGGAGTTTGACAGCAGCTCTTACGCACCCTGTGCTCCCAGAGGTCGTACCCTTGTCCCTGTAGACCCGGGAGTCCCAGATCTGATGCCCAGCTCTTTTCCCAGGGCGAGGCCTGCGAGATGAATAAAAAAACAAATCAGGAAATGCTGGTCGAGTTGAAGTTGCCAACGCATACACGATAAGGCGTTGCAATGACGGCCACGGGCTTGGATGCCTGGGGTTGCGGTTTGGCGATCACCGAAGCGGCCGTGTTTACCACCGCGAGAAGCACCGCCGCCGTCGCTGTAAGACCAGGCTTGTGTCAACGCGTCGCCCACAGGATGCGCAGTGGTCGTGTGCGCGGGGGGACGTATGCGCAGCGATCGTAAGCAGTAAAACGTAAGTGTAGAGCTTCTCCGACGACTCGAGAGCGGACTCGAAAGCTCAGAGACATGCATGTGCCTATGGGCCGCCCACCGACGCCGTTCCCTTCAGCATGTGGCGGTTGGCTCGGATCGTTTGTTGCCAACCGCGCTCGGCCAATCGCCCCTCGCCCAAGTCAAGCCACAGTTCTACTGGCCCCGCCCTTTTCGAGCCCAGACCTGGGGTTGCGAACGCCTGACGGTCTCTACGCGACGTAGTGTGATGTAAGACAACATTTCGATTGTGAGAATGGGCCGCACTTCCACTGTTGGGAATCCGGATGCACAGTCATCAGTAAGAATTTTGAGTGGGTAATGCAGAGGGGAGGGGTGCCTGGTCTGAACTCGTCCATGTTCATCTGACAGCACGTGAACGTTTCGAGAAAAAAAAAAGTATATCACTTTATCAAAGACAAGTGCAATTGTTGGGTATCATGAACTTTCTTGTGCAGCATTTTCGAGCCTCTCTTAGGCCGTGGCAGTAGTGCTGATCTACCAAAGGCTGCCCAACGTCATCTCATGAATCCTTCATCCGTTATCCCATCCATACCCATGCCAGGTCGTAAATCATCCGCATCATAAATCAAAGTAAAACTTCACCAACGAAGCGAAGCGTTTACTTGAACACCTTACCGTCGGCCCACTCCATAGTCTTGCCGTCTACGACAAGGGGCTTGTCCCATGACCACTGGTCGTTGACAAACTCACGGTCCTCCTCCTTGGTGGGGTCGAGCTTGGTGAACTCGTAGCTCTCGACATCGGGAGCGACATCGAAGGCGGGGATAGCCTCCTGGCCGCGGACGATGAAAGCACCTGTGACGACGGAGTCGTTGGACTGTCCGTATACAGAGCAGGCACCGAAGAGGTACTTGCGGCTGGCCTCGAGACGAGTGAAGAAACCACCTTCGGAACATTAGCATTGGTAGAGGATAAAGATCAAGACATGGACTTACCGATCAAGTTGGCGGTCATGAAGGTGAGGGTCAACTCGTCGTTGTACTTGTAGTCGACCTTGTAGATGGAGTACTCCTCGAAGTTGGCGTTCTCCCAGAACCAGGGGAGGGCAACCTCACGGGTCTCCTCGTTGGAGTACTTGCGCTTCCAGTCGTCAAGGACGAATGTGGGCTTGGGCAGGGACTCAAGGGGGTGCTTGGGCTTAGGCTTGGGGGCCTCCTCCTCTTCCTCCTCAACCTCTTTAGGCTTGGCAGCAGCCTTGGGCTGCTCCTTCTTCTTCTCAGCGCCCTCCTTCTTGGGAGCGACGTTCTTCATGGCCTCAGTGATGAACTCAAACTTGGGGGCGACAGCGGAGTAGCTAGTCTGGTTGTAGATTGTCTCGTACCAACGGGTAACGTTGGGGTTGGAGTCGCGCCACTGCTTGTCAAAGAAGTACTGGAAGCCGCGGGCAAGGATGCTGGTAGCGAAGATGTCGGCAAGAGTCAGACGCTCACCAACAAGGTAGGTGTGTGTCATGAGGTGCTCCTCAATGACGTGGACGGCCTTGAGAGCAGCCTTCTGGGACTCGTCGACGTTCTTCTTGTTGTAAGGGTCGCGGCCGAGGATGGGGCGGAACCAGCCGCCGAGGGGGGAGAGGACCTCGGTGTTAGCGAAGGACATCCATCGCAGGATAGTGGCGTAGTCCTGCTTGGTCTTGCCGAGAAGGCTGGTCTTCTCGTTCTGCGAGGCAACTACCATGCGTCAGCTCTGAGTCACCAACAAAAAAAACTGGTCCGACAGGAGAAGAGTAGCAAGCGTAAATCAGAATAGTAAGTTCTCAACAATTGTTTTCAGACAGGGATAACTGAATGATAAAAACATTCGACATCATATTATGCGGAAAGGGGCAGATGGGCGGGGTAGCACTTACGGTAGACAGCGATGGCGATGCACTCGCTGAGGACAAATCCGTCGGCGCCCTCAAAGGTAGGGACCTTTCCGAGCTTGTTGAGCTTCAGATAGTCCTCAGAGACACCCTTGGCAGGCTCAGTGTCGACGAACTCGATCTCGAGGCCGTTCTCCTTCGCGACGGCCAGGAGAGAGGTGGTACGCGGGTTACCCTGTCAAACTGGTGTTAGAGCTGATTGTGTGGTGTTGGATGCAGCAGCTGTCCAAACATACCGAGTAACTGTAGAGCTTTCCGAAAGACATGATTGCAGAGTTCACCGTGGTTGAGCAGTACAATCAGTGTGTGGAAGCGGATGTTGAAGAAAAAAAAGGCTGGTTGAAATGAGGGCGGGGCTATGGCCATCGCAGAAATCTATGTCTGTGCACAGACGGTAATTTTAGTTTGGCCGCCTTGGCATTTGCACGCGGCTCGAGCAGCGTCCACCGTCGACCACAGGTAGTTTTTCGACAACGCCGTCGCAGTGCCTTCCCAATCCACCAGAGGCGCAATGGCAAGCAGGGAGCTTTCAAGGGGCCTGTGGAGGGCAGTCGAGACGCTGGGCAGCCGGCCGCGACCCCAGTGCGAACGGACGATTCGTCAGGCTCAACGGAGCCTCTATCCTCAGATACCGCGATGCATCTCGACAACAGCCGTACGGCGTGCCGAAGTGACCGAAGATGAGCTGCGAGAGCCATTTCAGGCGGCACCGGAAATCAACCTCGAGGCAACCGGGGGTAGTGGCGAAGATGGAACCAAGGAAAACGCACTACGCTCACTGCGCGTTGTGCCCGCATCGCCCTCCTACTTCAGCGCAAAGCCCACCTTCACCGACGACTTCCTCTCGCTATCTGCTCTCCAGCGAAAGGTAGCTACACTTCCCGTCATAGCGCCTGCAGAGGCACCCAAGGTGGCATGGAAGACGATTGAGCAATACCGTATTATGACCAACGAGCCGGTAAAGACGGCGCGATACCACAGGATGTTGCAAATACTGCGGAGGCTGAACTGCATCCATCCATCGCTCATGCCAGATGAGGTGGTGCAGGCTATGTTGCGATACAAGAAACCAAACCAGCCCGGAGACATCAAGCCGAAGCCCGGCATCATTGACGAGCTTGGGCGCGCCAAAGGTGTCGGAAGGAGGAAGACATCATCTGCGGTTGCGTGGCTGGTAGAAGGCGAGGGTGAAGTGCTAGTCAATGGCAAGTCTCTATCGCAATTCTTCGGGCGGCTGCATCATCGCGAGAGTGCCGTGTGGGCACTCAAGGCTACCCAGCGCCTTGACAAGTACAACGTCTTTGCACTCGTGCAAGGCGGTGGTCTAACGGGTCAGGCGGAAGCAATGACTCTGGCAGTAGCGAAGTCATTGCTGGTCCATGAACCCGCATTGAAGCCAGCACTACGACGAGGTAAGTCAAGTTTTTTTCGTCCTTGTCCATCATCTTCACGACAACGTTTGCTTTTTCTATCGTTCCATGGGTGTGGTCAATGCAGACGTGATGTCTGAAGCACCTCCACCACCACGACCTACGTTGCCTCCAAACAAGCCCCTGAGAATCTCAAACAAGTTGCGCATGCATTCTTAAAACGCGATTGCTGATTATATTTCTTTTAGCCGGAACCATAACGCGCGATCCGAGAAAAGTGGAGAGGAAAAAGCCAGGTCACGTCAAAGCACGAAAGATGCCTACCTGGGTCAAGCGATGAAAACTGTATTACCTGTATTTTGTACTTGTATCACTGGGTATGGCCTTGTTAGCACAGCCGAATATAAGATCAACCTTTCCGAGAGGCTATTGCTGCAACTTTGAGGGACACAGGTACCGCAGCTTTCCGGCCATGGGACGAGAGTCTGCCTTTCAAGGTGCGCATTGACAGGGCTTGCGTCGATACGTTCTGGGCTCCGAGGGAAAACAACTAGCCTCAACGGCAACACGTGGAAGTTTGACCAGTCTATCCTTGGATGTCATGGTCAGAGGCTGAAAGCGCCGTGTGGAAATGTGCGTTGTGATGGATCTAGTACCGGGCAATGCCTTTTGTCCCGCTTACTCGTTTTCTCAGCTCTGGGTTCGCAATGCTTTGGGCTTTGACAACCGCCGTACCCTGCCTTCAATGCCTCGGGCCAGGTCCAGTGTCACCTTGGACAAGCATGTGGGATGAACCTTGCCCGAGTGGACTGGTATTGCTTTCTCGGACCGGCCCTGTCTGTTCTTTTGCAGCGCATCTTCGACAAAAACAAAGTGAACGTGAATATGTTGTCGCATAATTGTCTGCGCCACGATACACACGCAATATTCCCGTGGTGATTGTGATGCGCTTGGCTTGGATGTGTTGCGCTAAGCCTCAGAATCGCTTTAGGCGGAGGTGATCGAGGGGTTCCAAACAAGGGAGATTGGAGAGGGAAGCCACACGGCGAGTGCGGCGCCTGTCAGCAAACCACTTGAGTTCAAATTTCAGTGCCGGTGGTATTTACTACCAGACTGACGGTAAGATCTCAAGGTAACTAGAAGCGAGCTGGTGACGATCCTGACTCGCTGGTTTGAGCGCAGCCATAAGGCGGCCAATTGAATTCGGCCTCGAGGTTCGGGGCCGTATTTCCTTTCGCGTAGACGTGTCGGTCGCTCCGAACGCGATGCGGAAGGAGTCTGCATAGCGGAACTGCTGAACGGGGAAGGGGGTCGATTACGAGATGGTTGTTGGAAGTGGAAGGAGCAAGGGCGCGCCGTTTGGATCGACGTTGACGATTGAGACGCTTCTTCCCCTGGCAACCCTTGTTTCGCTCCCTGGCAAAAGTCTCGGTGGCCACGCAAATAGGTCAGCATGGTTCTTGCTCATGGCGACGCGGCGGTGACACGAGTCAGCCATTTGTCGTTTGTCGAACAAAGTGAAACCTTCTCGAAGCATGTTCGCCGTGGTCCTTGATCATCTTGGGATGCGCGACAGTGGAGGTTGACGCGGCAGCTGGGGCCACATGATGATCGCCATCCGTACCGAAATGACGCACTCGTCTGCCCTGCGATGACACCAGAGCGGACAATTTCAACTACTTTGGTTTCGTTACGCGACGGCTGTCCTGCAGCGCCATGCTGTGCCCCTTCGCCCAGCTTCCAGAAGGTTGCGCATTTCCGGCGCTCACGTGCACCGACATTCATACCGCGAGCTTCCGGATGCATCAGTGCGTGAGGCATGTGGCGCGGCAAGCGGTGTATGCCATGTGTCATGGAGAGTCCAAGACGCCTTTTTTTTAGCTCAAGATAAACGGTGCGGCTTAGTGTTTGCAACGCTGCCGTGTTGAGGACTGTACGGAGAGTTAACGGCAAGAGCCACTGAGGTTTACCGGCAGGCGCGCCCGAGATGGCGCTAGCCCCACCACAGCGCAGAGGGTAAGATTGGAGGAGCCGCTGCGGCGTGGAGGAAACATGGCAAAGTCGCGTGTCCAGTACGCGGTGCGTCAGTCGCAACGTCTGAATGGGAAGGTCGTTATGCGCAGGATCGACGAGTGAGGCTGAGGACTGAGGACTGGTCCAAGACGAGATCGACCACACGCGAGAGTATCCCTGCCGCTGGACGGGAACTTGCAGCGTTGCAGAGATGAAAGGACGGATCGAGTTTGGAGCCCGAGATAGCCCCTAAACCTTCTCTCTCTCCCTCCTGTCCTTCCAGCGCCTACACAGGACGCCTGATGTCCTGGTGCCATCCGCGTGGAGACGACGACGTGCTGAGGCCCGGAAGGTTCGATGTTTGTTTGATGATTTGGCAGCAGAGGAAGAAGCCCGAGACGCGCCTCAGCAACCGAACATGGACGGCAGTGTGAAACAAGTGCGCAACGGGGCCCGGAAAGGGCGCTCTCGAAGGCTAGTATTCCTCCCTCACGGTGCACTGGGCTCTCGTGCAAAGCCAGCTCTCTGCGCGTACTGGCGGACAAATGGTCTGCGGCGCGATGTCATATTGCCTGCCAAGGCCAGCTGGGTGAGAGGAGATGTTCCTGGTCCAGCAACCTGCGACATTTGGCCGCTGTGGGCCCGCGGGGCGGAATCCGCCATCTCTTTGTGCCGAGGAGGAGACAACAGGCGCAGTCGTCGAAGCGGATGCCGACTCTGCATGCTTTGCTGTTGCTGGCCATGTGGTCGTGCGGATGGCGTCCGGTGGTCAACCACAGCAGCAAAGGCGACAATGCCCCTGCAGCATGGCTGCCCAGGCGCGTGCAGATCCACCATGGGCGATCCGTAACTATGGTGGACAGGGTATCTCTAGCCCCGCCCTGACCAGATCGGAAATCGGAGACTTCGCAAGGTCGCTGTCATCCAGACGTCGCAGACGTCTCTTACTCGTCAGCCGTCGCTCGCCCGACCTGCAGCCACACCCACTTCTCAGGTACCCACCATTGTTTTCTCCTCTAGCTTCAATACCCTGGTCCAGGCATTTACAGTCTTCTCCGGCGTGGCTTGGAGACTACTTCCTTTTTGCTCACACACTGCCCGATGCTCTTCCAATGTAGTGCTTTTGCATCATTCCCTCCCGCCCACCGCCCACCTGTCTTCCAACCTTCTTCCAGCCAGGCTAGCATCGCCGACCAACCCCCCCACTACGCCCTCGCAGGGACCTCGTCCAGTCGCCAGTTTAGAGCAGCCGTGAACCGGGCCTCGAGCTTCTGCTTGTCGTCGTGACGCTGGAGGCTCGCACGGGCGTCATTGATCTTCTGGAGTCTTCTAATAAAGCCTCTCTGTTGTCTGTCCATAGGCTCCAGTGCATACGACTGCAAACTGACCATCTGTCGCACTTTCTGTCTGGTCTCGGACCGAACGCTTCATTCGTCTCTGCATGTACTCCCTCTCGCCCAGTGCGCGCCCAAGACACTGCACCGTGAAGAACGCCAGCGTACGTTTAGGCCGTTAAGCTACCGGAACGCAGACGTTAAGTTGTTTGAGACGATCTCCTAGACCGGCGTCTGCTCAGTCCGACTCGTTGGAACACTGATCGGTTTGCAAGGACTACCCTTCAAACATCTCACGCATAAGCCTCGCCTCACCACCAGCCCATCGCAAACAGGGTTCTCCACGCTGGACTCTACCGGACAATTTCGCTGTCAGGTAGTGGCTACGTGTTTAGCTGGCCCACACCACGCACACATTTTCTCCAGCATTTCCGCATCGGGACGACCAATCCCGGCGTCTGGAGCTTTGCATTGCTCTCACCCTCGTGCAGTCAAAGCGAGGATATCCTGGCCAGTGCCGAGGCTCTTGCGCGAGCTTCTTTTCCTGCATCATTGGGCTCCATTGGCCCAGTAGTCGACGCGTCAGGGCCGTGTTTATATCCAAACCATCTGGACCTTTGAGCATCTCGTCTTCCAATTTCGGACGTCATACATCTACCACCATTGGCCCACGTTCCCACCCTCTCTTTTTTTGGTCCTACCAGCTATACATACATCGACACGCATAGCCGCACTACTCGACACCACCTGCGCCCCCGCCTCATCCCCACCTCTTGCGCAGACCTTCTACCACCTACCAAGCCTAAGCCTGCAAGCTGGCCAATTACGCGACGCCGCCAGTCTCGCCCTTGGGGTACCGGGCTCTCGAACCGCCCTTCAGTCTGCAGTATAAAGGCGGGCTGGTTGGGATGGACAATGACCGCCGGCCACGGCATACTCCCTCAGGTTACACAAGCCAACAAGGCACGCTGCTGCCACCACAGGCCTCCTATCCAGTGGTAAGCGCACCCGATCGCTTCAGGCAGCCGCCCTTGACAGCGCCTGCCCCACCTACCTCCGTCCCCTCTTCCGGAAGTCGCGCCAGCTCTCAGGGTTACGGTTACGCTTACGGTGAAGGCTCACAGTTTGGCTCGTCGATTCAGCCCTCGAGCGTGCCCTATGGCGCGCAGGACTATGGCTCCGAGCAGCAGCAACAGGCCCAGCGCACTCCCCAGCAGTACACGCCCTACGGCCAGAACATCATGTACAGCGTGCCCGGCGCCCAGTCCTCGGCCACGGGCTCGTCGCAGTATGAGCCTGTGGAACAGTACCAGCAAAATAGGGACTCGGCTATACAGGTCCTGAGCACCGGCTTTGGCGTTGCACAACCGCAATACTATGAGAGCGGGCCCACGAGCGCGCCTGCTTCTGCCATTGCGTCGCAGAACGTCCCCTCTCAGTACCCCTCTCTGGGATATACAGCACCGCAAGCCCAGGTCGGACGAGAAGCGCTTGCGCCCGCCTACTCCGCCGCTGGCATGACCGACCCCCATCAGGCGCCCTCCCAAGGGGGCTATCCGCAGGGCAACTACAGCGACCCGCAAGCCAACAGCGGCAACGAGTATGACGACTTCTACAGGACCTACCAGAGCGAGCTCAAGAAGACGTTTGAACACGTGCGGGACGGCCGCCTCAGCGAGGCTGGCACCCTGCTCTTCAGGATGTCCGACTGGCTGTTGCACTTTGCCGAGACATTGGGTAAGGCTTTCCATGCCTACAGTACAGAGCGAGCAGCTGAATTGACTGTAGCAGGCCTAGTACGCGACGACGAGACCTACTACCAGCAGCGCCTGCAGCTGTGGGAAGAGTTCAATACCTGCTGGCTCTCCACCCTCCAGAAGCAAAAGGCCATGACGCAAGAAATGATCAGCACCGGCCAGCGCCCGCAGCCTCCAAAGTCGCTCATTGACTACGACTTCCTGGAGAAGATGGGCACACAGCTCGTCAAGAATTGCGACAGCATGGAAAAGCACGGCCTGGTCGACTACCAGATGGGCGTATGGGAGGAGGAGATCGTAGCGAGTCAGTGCAGCACCATCTTCGCCCATTACGCATTTTGCTAACCCTGAGCAGTGTTGACTTCCTGCATGGACCTCCTCGAGGAAGTTGGCGCAGGCTCCTCTGCACAGCGACCCACATCCACAGCACGGCGGCGATGATCGTAGCACACTCGGCTAACGACGATCCTGCTGGTGGCTTGCCATTGCGCCGCATCCGCACGGCTATCACACAGCGCATTGATCACAATTGCGCGAGAAGCTTACTCTACACCATCCTCGCTCATGCTTCTCCCTACGGCATGTCCACAATCCGCCGCGCTGAGCGCGCGACTCAGCTCCCGCTACGCGCACAAAATGGTCTGCTTTCTTCTGTAAATACGTCGCTTACGGCGCAGTCAGTCCCTCGTATTGTTTTCTTTTTTCGTCAGGCCTATAAAAGGCAAAGGGCATGGGGTGTTCATGGCTGGAGGCTATCTGCATTCATTTTCCTTGCGTCCAAATAGTGCCATTTCGCAGCTTTCTTTGCAGCATTTTCTCTTCTGGTCGCATCTCTACATTTCTTTTGTCACCAGCTTTCGGCTTTTCCTATTTCCTTCACATGCGCATTGGGGAAAAGCGGGGAAAGCTCAGGGTACGAACGCAATCGCTATGCACGGTCCATGTTGACGACATGCATTCGAGGCACGGGTCTTTTGTAACACGGTTGCTTTTGGGCTCGAGTTTTAATGCTGGTACGGATGATCCGGTGCTGGCGCTGGAAAGATTTGATGGGGTATACGATAACGCACGGGTTGATGATGAGGTGGATGAATTGTAGCGCCGAGTCACGAATGCATGTGGATCTCACCGGACTGCCCTTGCTCTCACCCAGCATCCGGTGACAACATGGCGAGAATCTAGAAGAGTCTACCATCTCCGATATCTCCTCTTGGTATTGGGCGGCAACAGACTTTCTCTTGCGCCTGAGGTGCTAGCTCTCGGACGACAGCTGTCACCAACGGTCAGATCGGGATCCACTGCAACAACATGGTTGGGCAGCAACTGTAGTATAGAATTGGCTTAGCACTAGAATCACACAGCTCCATTGCAAACTTCCCTGTTTCCAAGGCAGCTCGGGACCGCGAGGCTACGAGAATCATGTGAGCGGGATCAAAGATGGCTAGCAAGTGGTATCATCGGCCCAATGTGCCTTGCGCGTCTGCAGGGTTGCGTTCCTTCTCGCCTCACGATACCAAGACCGACCCCACTCGCAGACGCCATCGCAGCTTCATATATTGACAGGTGCGAACGCAGCTCCTCCACATGATGGTCTATCAATACCCTGGACCGAACAGGATCCTGTCCAGCATGTGCGGCGACTTGGCGTTGCAGCGTGGGCCACGAGTCGTCACGCATGGCTTGGTCTTTCGTCCACAAGTATGATGATGATCTAGCAGACAGCCACGGAAACGAAAAACCGGATCGATGCGCGCCACCATGATCGTCAAAAAAGAACAACTAGTTCACCACATGTTGTCGTGGCGGTCCCAGCCCTTGCAGCACATCGATGGCGCATGCCGGCTATTGGGCGTGGGCGGCGATCATACATGATCGGGTTATAGCTGCATTATCGAGGCATCTCCAATAATCTGCGAGAACCAATACTGCGCCCAAAGCTCCACTCAGTTTCACGACTAATTCTCAAACAGGAGCGCATGAGTATCGAGTCCAGGCATTGAAGAACGCCCCGTGGCTGTTTCCGCCTGCAGTCATGCGGCCATATTGCCCCGCTTCCTTCAATACTGTACCCCGGCAAGCATCAATGCCCTATAGTATAGACTCCGAGATGTGGTATCTCTAGGGCCGTGCGCCTTGCTTTTATGATAAGCTGAAAGCATCGTTTGCTCCCTTTAGCCACCGGAAGCCTGCTTGATGATGCAGCCCCAACTACCAATCACCTGTGGATCCTGCTCGCGGGAGACGACCGGCTCGTCTCCCCTGTCCTGGGAGCCCATTAGGTCCTTCGATCGGACCTCAGCGCCGAGATGGCAGCGAGGCGTTCACATACGACGTGTTCGCTTCTACAACCGCCTTTGGCATCTTACGTCGTGGCTCATGCCATGTTTCTTGCATCTGCCCAATTTCGAGCGGAACCGCGCGGACTTTTTTCCCTGCCCTCCTGCCTGCACGAATTCTTCCTTTGCTGCTGGCGAAATGGAACCCACTTCGCTCGATGCATTACTACAGCCTCGTCTGCTATGACAGCGCTTTTTTCGTTTTTCTATGGCCCACCTGCTCACGTGACCCGTATAGCCATGTGTCGAGCTTGCGCTGCGATATCACAGTCTACGTGGGTGCAGCCCTGGGATTGGATTCCGCCCGTGGCTTCTCGAACCACTGCCGTTCACGGTGATAGGACAAGCTTACCAACGATCATGGCTGCGCAAGGATTTGTGAGACCCTGCACAATATCGAGCTGTCACTGCAACTACCCATTCACACGAATGCGACGCCGCCCCGAATCCAATATGCCGGTAGCCATACTGCGGCCTCGCTTCACTGCGCATCATGGGCTCCGAGAACGCCGGTCGCTTCACCCAAATGACCCTGTTGTACCTTCACTCGACCATCTGACCTCTTCGCCCTACTCTCCCCAAGCACGACATGCCGATCTCGGCCTGTTGGGATGCGTCAAGAGCCTCTTGGATAGCTGACGACGTCGCACATGTAAGTCGTCAATATGCATATGACGCTTGCATACAGATTGGCACGCGCTGCCAGCATGACGACTGTAGCGGCTGACACATGGGCATGGCGCAACAACCATCAGGCACTGTGCTCAGCTCGTCTTGTACCCTGCGTCACAGGGTAGAGTAGGCTTATGTCGGACAAGGACAGGTAGTACCCGCTTCTCAGGGTCACAATATGCGCATCCTTCGATTTGCACGCCTCATTCATAAAGCGCATATTGCTTACCATGGCCTTTTAGTCACTGTGATCACACTTTAGATGTACTACGTACTCATGCCAGAGGCGAGGATTGGAACGCCACGCTATGCAGTTTTCGGGAAGTTCGTTTCGACTATAATGATGTGACAGGCTGACTAAAGAAATTCACAAGACGATTCTATTGCGTATCACCCTGCGCTTTATCGTTCGCAATTGTAAGAGTCCCTCTTCCATTAGTGCATAGGGAATCACGACTAATAAATGTGTATAAATTTCGAGCTACACTCTTTGTGATTCCTTGCATACTCGCACTACATCATGTGTCTTTATCTTCAGTGTCAAAAAAATCGACACAATCCTAGCCATTTCTTCTTCCGCGCGTGTGCAGCATCACCAAAGCAGATTTCACAGTTTTTGAAGCAGCGCATGTACCGTAAATCTAAAAACGACGTTCTCATATGGGAAGTGGTGGCGGGAACCGCGACTTTCGAGAAAGACATAGTCATGCAGTTTGCCTATGATGAAAATAGTCATAGCATCAGAGAAGGTGTGATGTTTTGAGTTCGTTCCTAGTGGGGATCTCGCCGTGCAGGCTGAAACCCCCCGGCGCTTTGGTGTCGGTCATATGACCTCCTCGGAGAATCCCACGTCATGAACCGCTGCGGTCAAGCTCCACACCATACCTTTGTCCCTAAGATTGATCTTAAAAAAGGAGTGGTCATGAACGTGATTTGGATCCGTGCAACCTACGAGGCGAGTATAAATATCGCGCATCGAGTGGGCATTCCTCAACTTGCTGCCTTGTTTGCAAAGCAAAGGATTGCTAAATTGAAATTGCGAGGACAGCGGTGAATGTCTGCGTCTGCCCTCTTTCTTGTCTAAAACACATGCTCGCATGCCTTCTTTATAACACATTACTAAACTCTGCTTTCAAGACGTATCGTCTCTTCCTTATATCTTTGGACATGTTAAAAAAACATAGTAGAATGTCGTATGTTACTTCCTTCTCTTCCCGCCACTAAAGTCATGCTCCAGCACATCTTGAAAAAATTCCAAGAATGTTATGGCTCTGCTCTCTCCCAAAACATAGAACACGCGAAGGCATGTGGCTTCCTCGTGTCTGCAAATCCGCCCTCTCGCAGAGCGGGTATAGAAAAGCAACTTGGATTCTTTTATACAAGACGCGTTGTTTGTCAACTAGTATTCAGATCTTTCATAACTCGCGTCCTTCCTTGAACAAGCATAAATCTCACATCTACTCCGAAAGAAAATTGGTCATTATGAATGCATTTTTCGTTCAATTCCGGCGGATCCAACGCCCTACCACCATCTCCGTCTTTGCACGGTGCTAGCTACGAATCACTGCTAACCCTCCGGATGACTGCCCAGGAAGAGTGTATATAAAGCCCAACCATGTCCCTCATACCAGTCTTCCATTCCTTCTGCACTCTAGAAGAAACATTGATACAAAACCGGATTCGGGGTTATCATGTCCTGTGTCCAACTCTGTTCTCCGGGCCTACGATAAACGTATGCCAAAAACGCAATGTCCGCGATGCATGTCGTTACTCCCACCTTCTGCCCTACAAAATCATCTCAAATTTAACGCGTAGAACTAAAAAAAAAGAAGGGGGCTCCACCAGCATATCCATTTGCGTGACTTGGGTGATCTCGTATAGCACGTTCACCCAGCCATACGTCTAAAAACAAAAGTGTAATGCTGTATAACCCTGCGCCACAGCTGGACATTTTTCCGCCCGTGCATTTTGCTTCTCTCCCTCGCACCTTGGCATCTATAGCTGCTTTTAAACTGCGCTCCGGAGGTGGGAAGGTGGGCAAGAAGTGTTGCTCTTACCTCCCCGAGCCTACCATAGGAATACAGGGCCATCTTCCAATATCTCTTGCAGTGTGAAGTAAATACCATTACCTACAACTGCCCCTTACAAAAACATGAAACCGGATAAGGATGAACAGTGCTTTCTGCAGTTTGAAAAAAAAAAGAACATTTGCATACGACAAAACATGGAATGAGAAGAAACGAAAAATTCCATCACTCTTTGGAATGTCCCTGGTGCTGTTGGCATTGTGAGAAGCAGACCCCGAAAATGGGATACGAAATATCACGGCGCCCGATGCCTTGGCCTTCGGACTCGAAGAAAAAAAAACATCAAGGCGGTAGAGCAAAGAGATAAGCGTCCCGAGGAAATAATAAAATAGAAGCCTTGAAAATATGTACATGGTCTATCCACGATGACGTGGCTCGTGTAAACTCCCCCACCTCTCCTTGAAATGAACAGACCCCATTGAGATGTCTATGGTGTATCCTTCTCTGTGTGGAAATGTAGCCAACCCCTTGTTGAATATGCCAGGTGTGGCCTACAGAGTACACGATAATCATGATACTCGCACGCGTGAAGCTGGAGTATGTATCGTGTGCATGTGCATATGCTGCATTGTGCCACCGAGCACGGGCATTGGGCGTCCTCGGTTAGCGTATACGACAAAGTCGATCGGCCTACCAAGGACATCCACGTGTAACCGTTCACAGACGTCTGTAGTGAGCGGGCCCTGTTGCTTCCAGGGGGCTTGTTGCCTTGTGATGTTAAGACCTTTACTAAAATGCTCAAGAGCACCCAGCACGGCTTCACCTGCCCATACCATCGACGCTGAATTCTCTCACGAACCAACAATGCCGTCCACTTCCGACCAGTCTCGCCGAAATTCTCGGCTCGTTATCTTCGCCTACACTCCTTTCTTGCTCAGTAAGATTGTCGGACGCCTCCAGCCAAGCCTTGTCCTTCAAGCACGCACCCCAAGCTAGATTCTTGCTTGTAAACATGCCGACGCAGAAGGCAGTCTGTGGACTTTCATGCAGCGCCAGAAAAACAGTGTCCTCGCTTTTCCTTGGTCTGCTAAGGTCCTGCTGGCTGTCGAATCGCGGTGCCTGCTGAGTGAGGGGATGCGGAATATCGAGGCGCATAGGTTGCCCGTCTCGCTTTGGTGTTTCTTCGGGTAGTACCGCAGTCACGCCTGTGGATTGCACCATATGCGAGACAATCTTAATGCGACCAGTCGGGCTCAGGTACTCGGATCCGTCCAGTAATCCTTCTCTTGAAAATGAATACGCGCCGTGTGCAAAGGCGCCTGCCGTCACCGTGTCAATGCTCGAATAGACGCCCAGAAACTGGCTTGGTCGCGTGTTGTACGGATAAGGATCATACTCCAACACAAAAAGATAAGACGTCGGCTGCACCACGCTGACAAGCGACTGCGGCCGGCTCTTTTGCAACCTGTTGCGCGGGCGTTCGTGTCGTTCGTGCAGCGACTGCACCATAGGCGGCTTGTGCAATTTGCCGTACGTCTGTTGTTTGCGCGCCGAACCCATCATGGCAGGATCACTCGTCGACCTCCTATGCCTTCTCTTCATCTCAGCTCTTTCTTCATATTTGCCTTTCGCATAACTGCAAATAGAGCCCAATTCGCCGAAATCGAAGTTTCCCATTTTCCGGGTGGTATTGTGAGGCGATGCCGGGTCAGCCGGGGTTCGGCAAACGAGTGTGTAGTAGATAAGGAGAGGGCGCCGATAACACAAAGGAAAAGGCGACAGTAACGAGAGCGATGGACGAAGAGTGCAGGGCAAAGGGAGTGACTTTTGTTCATATACCCATGGCCGATTTCACTCCGCAACGGTACGTTTCACGGTGCGACAGGTGTCGCGAGTGTGCAGAAAGCTTGCGTTGGCAAGGACGTACCCAGATAGTTATTGGTACGCGCTGCGTCATTCGGGGGCGCACAGCCACGCCGCTAGCCGCTTACAGATGTATTGACAGAACTCCTTAATCGGTCCCAAATTCGTCGTTGGAGACACCTTTCCTACTCGGATCTAGATTTCGAAGGATCCGAAGGATTCATCTGGCGCCCACTAGATGCGACGGCCGTTCAATTTAGGGATGCATTATGATGCCCCTTCTTGACAGTGTGGCAAGACATGTTCACACAGCCGATGGAAGCCTTGCCCATGTATGCTTTTTCTATTGCTTTCAGAAATCATATTATTCTTCCTGATATCGCCTGCACGTTGCGCTTGCAGGCATCAGCCTTGCCAACACAATCACCCAACCTAGCATACCATCCCTGGTAACCGGCCCCTTTACTTCCAGGCAATCTTACACCACTCCTCTACATCACTCCATAGCGTCTCTGGCCTCTCTAGTGCTGCAAAATGACCCCCAACCTCATGTGCTTTGAAGAAAACAATGTTTCCAGTCTTCTCTGCCCAAGACCTCGGAACCGGAGAAAGCTCATACGGGAACCAGCTGTATCCCACGGGCTTGTCAACGTACATCATCTTTTTCGACTCTCTGTAAGTGTAAATCGATGTCGGATAGCACCCAGTCAGCCAGTATAGTGTAATATCCGCTAGGATAGTGTTGAGCGGGGGTGTTGTTGAAGGGTCAGACCACGCTAGGAACTTCTCGCCAATCCAACCCAGCTGAGCAATCGGTGAGCTGGCGAGTACCAGACCGATAGTAGAGGGTCTGGTAGCGTGTTGATCGGCATAGGAACGACCCACAGTCATGAAGTTATCCATCCTCTCGAGGCCCTTCTTCTCGGCGTCACTGATCTTGTCTTCAGGCGACGAGTAAGATCTGATATCCCTGCTGTGCATAAAGTTGACGTGCATGCCTTTGCACTCTGCGTATGTTGCGGCAATCTGTCGCGCAACAAGACTACCGATATCCCCGCCTTGAACGAGGTAGCCCGATGTACCAAACCCCAAGGAGAGCAACAACTTGTGCATGATACGGGCCGTATCGGCCACCTTCCAATCTTTTTCTAGCGGAGGATCCGAAGAGAGGGCAAAGCCAGGAAGCGAGGGTACGATGACATGATACGGCAACGTCTCCTGCGTGTATTTCTTCCGTAATATATCCATCAACGGAAGGAACTCGAGGAAAGATCCGGGCCAACCGTGGAATAGGGCAATGGGAATGGCATCCGCCCTCGTGGAGAACAGAGCGACAAAGTGAACATCGTATTTGCTGTCGTCGTCATCGCTGATCGTCGTTTTGAAGTTAGGGAAGGAGTTGATGTGATCTTCCTCTTTACGCCTGAGGAGCATCAGCCCGTGAGTTTCTGAAGGATCCATGTATGTAAGATATACCAATCAAACCCTTCAACCCATTCCTTCTTCGCATCGACCATCCACTTCCGACTCACTCCAAATCTACCGTGTCCTCCTTCATCCTGTTTGTTCTCGTACGTCTCCTTCGCGATGGGACTGAGCTTAAGCAAGGTCTTGAAGTCTTGCAACTTCTCCTCCTCAACGTGCAGCTCAAAGGCTGCTGGTTTTTGTGCAGCGTTAGCTGGTGTGGTGCTGAAGGGTTTCGATGACATCATTGTTGCTGTGTAAGTAATATATAGTGGTGAGGCGATGTAGGACAGTGCTTTGTAGATGTCTGGTAGATTATCGGGGCAACTCCATGGTGTTTTTTGCTGTCGATGAAGTCATGCAAGCAAATGAGGAGGCTTACAAATGAAAACCGGCAGGAGCAGTCTCACGCGTGTATACCCTGGCTAGTCCAGTATAGGTAAGCGCGCTTTACCCCTCCCAGCTCATGATCGCCGTTTGATGTCATTAGGCTCACCGTCTCCAAGGCAGCAGGACATGTATGACTTCGCAATTATCATATTAATAATCCTAGGAGGAACGTGCAAGTAGATATTACTTGGATAGGATCAGTGAAGGGCCTGAAGAGGGCATTTATACGCGTCAAAGTCAAGACAGGCAGGTCAAAAGCAGACAGCATGCTTGTCTCCCGTAATTCATTGCATAGTCACTATGTAGATAGCTCATCCTCCTCCATGAACTCATTACAGAAACACAGAGCAGGCCTCTCGTCTGGCAGCCGCTTCAGTTGGACAATTTACACGGTCCACAGCCAGCTTCCTGCAAATGCAAATCCTCCGCATTCCCTATCCACATTACATGGCCGGTTTACTTCCTGTGGGTTCCATCAAAATTTCTACTGTATTTACTGCTCATCACACCGCACCAATGGCTGACAGACGTGTCTCCGCAATGCAATTGGCCGCGGACATTACTACAGCTTTACGAACAGTCCATTAGTTTTGAGAACTGTTTGCCGTGCAAGCCATCTTATGAAAGCCGCTCCAAATAATAATGCAATGCCGCTTTGCTATCGTTGAAGAACAGCCAGATCCTGTTTATGTGGACTCGATGACATTCGTGTAAGTGTACCACTTCCCACCTCCCGGCATCGGGCCTCAGTCGGGGAGAGGGTCATCGTTTCTTCGGGTTCAATGCGGATGGTTTGAAGTTGAAAGGCTTCGATGTCTCTCGAGCCGGGACGGAAGGAGTGGCGGCCTTCGAAGACAAGACATGGTTATCTTTCAATTTCATCTTGTCGGACTTTCTTCGTACTTCGCTGAGCCTTCCAGTCAACGAGCGCTGCGTTCCAGAAGGCCACCTGGTCGGCGCAGACGCCAGGGGGTATGTTGCGTATTACAGTTGAATCCGATACTACCGATTTCGGGTTATAATAAGTCGCGGGCATGGACCGTGGGGGCTAAACCATTAGCGTAGCAAAGGCGCACAGACCCAGAGTGAAGAGTGAAAGCTCGAAGAAAGAGAACGATAAAATTAGAGTAAGAGCGACTACACGTCAGATGTTATCCACCACGCTCCACCGAAGAATAGGGACAATACCACTATTGTGAGAATAGCCGCACCGGCCTTGTCCGCTGTGGTAATCGTATCATGATCGGGCACGAAACTGCCCGCATCACTTCCTGCGCTTGGGTCGTTTTCACTGATACCTCCTGTGTCCAATCCAACCGGTCCGGAGACTTGGTCAACCAGAAGATTTTGCATTACCTCCAATGCGGACATTTGTTCTCCAACACCAACTTCTCCGTCGTTCACGCCGCCCTGCCACCAGCGCATGCCACACCCGCCCCTGCCTGGGCTACATTGTTGTGCTGCTGCTACAGCGGAAGCCCGAAGCCGAGGCATAATCTTTTCACGGGTATAAGGAGCGTTGAGCACAGTGAATCCCATCCATCGGCTGAGGTAGGCTTTGAAAGAGCGCTGGTCGTGGTCGCATAGTCCGTTGCGCTCGCAGGCTACTTCAATCATGACATCTGGGGCGCCATCTGCGTTGAAAAAAACACCAGCTCCCTCGATGATGCCGTCTAGACGTTCTCGCCAATATCCTGCTTGCGCCTTTGGTGCGTTAGGAAAGGTACTGAAAGAAAGAGAAAGGTGGGGTTAGATGGCTTACGGTGTCACCCTGCGCTTCGGACATGTTCCATAGTGCCGCGGCGCCCGACATGTGAATTCCAGCATTGTACGTCCATTGAATGTGGTTCATCTCAGAGCAGTTTTGTCGCTCACTGGTTCCATCATAGAAGTGGTAGTCGGGACTAATCAGGCCTACGTTGACTTCCCATTCCCATGCTCTCAACGCCCACTCAGCATAAGTGTCGTTTCCGGTGTATTTTGCGAGCCTCGCCGCAATGTTAAAAAAGGCTCCATTCGAGATTGTGTTCTTGTAGTCAAATCCGTTGTTGAATGGGAAAATTTGCCAGTTCAGCCCGCCGCCACAAGTTCTCTCGTTCCAACGCGGTACCTGCGTGTTGAAAACCGCAATGGCGAGTGACAACCAAGAAAGCTCTCCCTCGGCGTCTGGGAACTTGTTTTCGGCTGCTGACATGGCTGTCATTCCCCAGAACGCTTGATCGTCATTTCCCAAAGTGCTAGTTTGATTCGGTGGCATGAATGCCTGGGGTTGACCTATTTGATGTACCATTGCTTGTCTTGTAATTTCATTGTATGTGTCATCGCCAGTATAGTACCAGTAGTCGATGAAGGAACCAAACATGGCTCCGCATAACCACCAGTAGTAAGGATCGGGTAAGTTTCCTGGCACGTCGCCGAGTCGATCACCGGTGTACCATTCTCTCAGGCCCGCAGCGACAACTTTTGTCGCTTCTTTGATAGATTCTGACCATGTTAATGGAGTCTAAGGATGTGAGTGCAGTTTGCGCACCTGGATCGTCGACATTCAGCTCAAGAGCGGAAGTGGCGAATGGCGACAGTAGTCCAACCGCGCCGAAAAACAAGGTAGAGGGTTTCATCGCGGATCTCCGGGATATCACGGGTAGAATGTAATGCAATCGGAACTCGGCATGTGTGGTGTAAACGAGTGTGCCTCAGGCTGTTGGGGGGAGAGCGAGCGCAGTGGAGCCTGAGGAGTGTGGGTATGTCGTAGGGAAATAGGAAACCTAAAATCCTATCTTCAGAGGCTGCGAGGCGCCATGAGGTTATGAAACCCCTTTGCCTGAAGCCAAGTAATGGCGCGGGGCCGCAGCAGCTTCTGGGCGACTGTGCAACGCTTGGAAGTCATCTCTCCACGTAGTTCAAAGCCAGGGTTGGGCCGTTTAATGACTAGGTCTTGACAGTAGCCTTGGCCGCCATGCCTGCGACGCTTAGAAGGCGTCTCATCGTACAAGTGCGGTCAACCCCCCGTAGGGAATCGACGCAACAAATGGTGCGCGTAATGCAAGTCGCCAAGTTTGAACTCGGCATTGGCGTCGCTTGGAAGGACAATGGCGCCGAGTGCTTATGTCATCTCGTAACACCAATCTTGGAAGTCGACATCCGCGAGGTCCGGGCGTCTAGACCGCATGAAGTAATTCGCATCTGTTCCTGCGTGATGGGCGATCTGGGGAAGGCCTCATGTACCGCATCGACAAATCATGTATCCCTGCAACGCGCGAGGCCGGCTGATCGGGAAAGATTTAGCGTTGGTGATGTGTAGTAGTTGTAGTAGTAGTGCCCAGGTGGGGTAAACGGCGTCAGTCCGTGCTGGAATAGATGCAGTAGTAGGATAACCGGCATGCACGGTATCGCCGTCATTCATCAGGTGAGGCAATGAAATCGCCTGCTTAACCCAAGTACCAGAGAACACAAAGGAACTAGTAAGGCCAAACGCTGTCACGGGCCTTTTCAATCAATCTTCTAAAGCGAACTCCAAGACACATCGCCCCGGAGTTCCCCAGAATTTACTAGCATTGCCGGACCGTGGCTACGTCACCATGACTTCCATACCGCCTTTGGAAAGCGGAAGCCGGAAGCTCTCAAAATGAAAAGGGAACTAAACGAGGTCGGAATGTTAATATTGGGACAACGGCCGGGTATCGTTGGGAACGAGGTGCACACCCCTGACCACATCTGTCTAGTAGATATTTAACGGCAGACTCTTTCCTGCTCACGTACAAGCTTTGACGCAACTCAGGTTGACTTGGAGACCTGGCTCTTCTTCCTGCGAGACGATCCAGCTTCTAAAGGCCCTAGCCTTGTTCTCCATGCCCATGTTCGCCTTTGCGTCTATATAGCTTGCTGCAGAAAAGGCCTTGATGACCTGCGTTGCCGCTACCTCGTTGTTTTCATCAAAGGGAATCATGTCCAGAAATTGTCGTAACGTGATTGAGCCTAGTTTGACCTGCAACTGTACGACGTAGTCGACGCTAGTAACGTCCATAACGTCCAGTGTGGTACGTGACACTAGTTCCCATCCCTCTGGTCTACTTGAGCATTGCCGAGCGTACAGCTGTTCTGCTGATGCCAACTGTACGAATGCTCTCGCGGTCGCGCTCTGTGTAGCAACGCGTGCAGAGGAAATCTCTAAAAGATCAAGAAAGTCATCAAGTGAACCAGTACCGATGAACATGTGACGATGTTTGTATTCCAAATCTTGTTCTTCCGATGTTAAAATGTCCCGGTCAACAGCAGTGTGTAGCTGATGCGAAGACATGTTACGATTGCCAACATCAGGTTGATTGATCCAGTGCAGGGTTCCAAGCCCGGAGCTTTGTGGTTTTACGGGGAGCTTCAAAGACACCCTGCGGTGATGACCTTTGCGATTCGAGTCTCGGGAAGGGTTCGCCTTGAATGAGAGTAGGCCATCGTTGGCCTTTGCTCTCGATCGAAGGGGAAGCGGAGGTGCTCCGATAGCATCTAATGCAGAGTCTGAAGATACATGGCGATGGTGCGCACTCAAGGAGTTTGTAGAGTGCAATCTGGACTGTTGACCATCCGCTGATGTAGATCGTCTTCTTACAGTGTTGTCGAGAGCTGTGTAGGCCTGTAGCATGTCGGCATCTTTGAATAAACCGGGGTACACTACCGGCTCGTCGAACAACGTGGTATCCGAAGTCGTTGACGCGCTCTCACTCAGAATTTTTACACATGTTTCCGGTAAAAAGATATCAAGGGCTTTTGGGCCCTGGAGTGGCGGGAAGCGGAATGAGGAAATGACCTGGGCTCGTGGATTCAGGGCTCTGCGGGATAGTGCGTTAGCACCAAGCCGTTTTTTCCAACCATCTTCTTCTGCATCCACGCAGGTACTGTTTGGCGCGAGGTCCTTTGGCATTTCTAACTTGCTTCTCTCCGCGTTGCGTTGCAGCGCCACAAGCACTGCGCTATTGGTGCAGTCGCGGTCAAGCATCGGTTTCCACACGCTGGACATTCGGCGGTGCAATGTCAGGGTTGGCATGTTAGCTGGGGACATTAATTTACATTCATTGTTTGGTGCAAAATGATGTTACTAACTGATCGTCGTGTTGGCGCTCTCTGATGCGGCGTTCTGTACAACAATCGATGGCCCCATGAAGGCTTTAAATACCAAAGGATTTCGGACGCAAATGATGATTGCGCGCCTGCGGCGGTCGAGCGGTTGTTGTGATGAGGTGAGGATCACGCGTAACAGGACCACATGGCAGCAAACGGCTGCGAGCTCCACTTTCGCTAGTCTGACTGATCTCAGACGACGGAGAATAAGAAAGAAGAGTCGAATGGTGAAGTGAAGCGAGGTAATGCATCCCATCACCAAAGTGACAATGACAAAAAGTTGAAGAGAGAGAGAGAGTGTGTGTATGTGTGCGTGTATGTGCTGTCACCAGTACAGCCGTCTGTGTTCAGAGCTTTTGAGTAGACGGTCCAGACGTGGAGGCTACTGTTACCACCAACAAACCACACCAGGTCACCAAAAGACGCCACCGGGATTTTGTGTATGAGTGATTATGTGCCGACTGCAGACCTGCAGACCCGGATTGTTTTGCTGTGGCCAAGCTCACGTGGTGGCCAAGAAGTGTGGAAGGAATGATGCAGGGCAACAGCGACGAGATGAGAAGCTGCAAGGCATAACATGCATCACTCAGATGGAGATTTTGCACAGCAATTATTTGGTGAGAGGTCGTGGCATTTGTTTCATAGAGCCCTCAGCCCTCAAACACCCTTTCCCCTTGCCCTGCCACGCGCTACCCGCACGCTGTGTGGGACGAACTTCAAGGCAGACATGCTTGAGGCCAAACTGTCCATAGGGTCCACGGCTTGTGCGGATGGGATTAGCTTCGTCATTTGCGGTTCGTCTCGGCCAATTCCACGGCCAGCGGCTTGGGCATGGCCAAACCCTCCACGTCCGCGAAGCCTCGTAGGATAGCGACGACTCTGTCCATCGTCTTGCTCTTCTTCGTCGCGAACGATGTCCATATTCTCACCTTTGTCAGTTGCGGTCGCTCCATTGTCGGCGCCTATTGAGCTCATGGTCGAGCTCCTTCGTCGGTGAGGTGGTATCAGCATGCTGCTCCGCCTGTCGATGCCATCTTTCACGACAATGAAATCGTACTCGCGGGGGAACTGGTGCTTATCTATACAATGCAAGCGGCGCTTCTGGGGCGTGCTGCACAGGCGGTCGCAGTCTGGCAGAAGGCAAGCATACTGTGGTATATTAGTTGGACGGTCCATGATGTGGTGTTGGACGTACCCATGATCCGCAATACCGCCAGACACTTCAAAGGCTAATGCTAGATAGTCTCGCCATGGGACACAAAGAGATGGCCAGCAAGTAGGGATAGATGGGCAAGAAATGAAGCAAGGAGTAATGACCTACCGTTCTCTCGCCTTGATCGCGCTTGGCAGCATTGATGGGGTCGTGGTACTCTGCAATATGCAGATGCAGGTAGTGCTGATCGGGAAAGTTCTTTTGGCATTCACTGCAGCGGTTCATGTGAACCTGCTGATAGTGCACATCGTGTTCTTCAATAGATGCAAAAGTGAGCGGCTCGTGCGGGGGCAGCGAGCACTTCATAACGACGTGCTCGTCCGATACAGCGGATTCGGCGTCTAGGTGAGCTATCTTGATATCGACGGACGTTTCACGCGAGTACACGTTGCTGCGTTCGTCTGATGACGAGGAGTCGCGGTGTGAGCGCTTGACCCCCATTTGTTTTGTTGAGCTGGCTGGGATGAGGCGTGATATGAAAGTGGGCAGTACCTTTGGGCGGCGAGGGGCGCAATTCCCGTCTCGCGAGGCTATCTCAATACCGGCGGGGATGCCGGGTGCTGCCAAAGTCAGGATGGGTGGGCAGCGGATGGGTGCAGTGGAAGCCGGCCGAGAGGTGGTACCTTGGGCCTAGGCTAGCTCCGAGACTGGCGGATGCCCGCTAGTTCGCGACTCATCAGCCAACCTGACTTTCTCACACCTCAGCACCGCGGCCATCGCCTCCCACCCTGACGCCCCATCTCTCTGTCTCTCTCTCTCTCTCGCTCTCTCGCTCTCTCGCTCTCTCTGCGTCTTGGGCGCTGCCTGCTCTCGAGACCGTCCCGATTGCTGATTGTCCCTACCGCAGGGCACTCGACTTCACCATAAATGGAGCACGCCAGCCACAACGTCCGCCGCCTGCTCCGTGCCTTCGTCTGACCTGCCCGCCGACCGTGGGGTCACATATGAACGTCGCCGGCTCCTGCACTCAGAAGGCATGGCCGCGAACACGCAACAACTCGACAGGTGCGCTGCCCGCGCCTCGCCGTGTGCGCACCTGGGCACGACGATGCTGACTAAGGCCAGGCGGGCGAAGGCGATTGAGAAGGACCTGTACCAGCGCATTGATGGCGGCTCTGGCTGCGCCGAATTGGCTGCCGTGCTGCAGGAGTAGGCGACCGTCCCACACGCCGCCCGCGACTGCGACTAACACGGCACAGGTACCGCACCGCCTGCGAGGCCCTCATCTTCTCCAACTTCGAACACGCCTCCGCCCACGACCTCCAGACGACGCTGTGGAACGCGCATCTGAAGGTCAACGCCACATTCAGGCACGAACACAAGCTTGTAGGCATGCCCGGGTACGCGGCCTGGGGAGAGCAGCACTGACGCACGAGCAGCTCAAGCGCTCCAAGGACCATGTCGTCGAACTCCGAAAGTTCCAAAAGACATACCTCCACTTCATCAAGGCCAGCCAGCGCTTCTACCGCCAGTACATCCTGAACCTCGACGCCCAATTCGACGGCATCCCCGGACTGCGCAAGATTGCCCTGAAATGGAAGGATGACAGTAGGCTCCCCCCCCCCCCCCCCCCCCCCCCCCCCCCGCCCGCCCCGCAAGCTGCGCCAGGTTTAACAGTGAAGCAGCCTCCAAGTCGTCCCCGCGCCAACGCATTCCCGCGACCCTCAAGACGCAGGTCATCCTGTCGTGCCACCAGACGCTCATCCAGCTCGGCGACCTCTCCCGCTACCGCGAGACGGAGCTCGTCGAGAAGAACAAGGAACGCAACTGGGGCCCCGCCAAGGGGTACTACGACTCGGCCGCCGACATCTATCCAGACTCCGGCCATGCGCCCAACCAGCTCGCTGTGATTGCGCGCGAGGATGGCGACCACTTCCGCTGTGTCTATCACCTCTACCGCTCGCTAGCAAGCAAAGAGCCATATCCTCAGGCCAAAGCCAACTTGGCCACGGAATTCAAGCGCGTCATTGCTGCCTGGGACAATGGACAACTGATCAACAACCACAAATCCGCCGAGGGCAACACGGGCCGTGCCCTCATTGCATGGTTCATTAGACTGCATAGCAAGCTCTACAAAGGCGAGGAGTTTGCTGCCCACGATGAGTTGGAGGGCGAGGTGCTCAGTCACCTGGCCATTGAGCTCAAGGAGCGCCCGCTGGATTCCATTCTGACCAAGATCATACTCATCAACATGTCAGCCGAATATTTCGCCACTGTGCAGCTGCAGAGTATGTCACACACACTCTTCACACCTGGCCAAGCTGACTTTTTCCAGGCGAGAATCCACCTCCAAACATCATGCGCACCTATTTCTACTACCTCCGCCTGAACGTCAAGACCTTCTTTATCCTTTTACAAGTCTTGCAGCCGGAACTGGATCGTCTGTCTGAAGGCAACGACGTAAAGCACCAGAACGGTGACCGTGCGATCCAACTCTCCGACAAGATCACCGCTGTGGCTCGCCGCATCCTGCCAGGCCTTCGTCTTTACAGCACATGGTTTGCGCGCTATTGGAAAATACTAAACGCGAACATTGCTGATACACTCAACACGGTTGATGTGCAGGAGCTGTGGAAGGCATATGCCGCAACGCTATCCCTTCTGGCTTCTAGTTTTCCGGTCGAACAGCTGCCACAGGAAGATTATATGCTCGAGGAAGACGTAGACACTATCGGATTCGAGCCGCTCATCCACCCGGACACGATGAAGGTGTGGTACAATGGAGACGCTATGAAGCAGAAAGCGACCGATCCTGGCTTGCAGCGCAACCATCCAAATGTTGAGATGCTTATGCGGGTTAAAGACCTGCTCATCGACGGCCTACTCCTTGTTCAGAACCCGGATGCACCGTTGGACTTGGCAGGCCCACGCTTCATCTACCAGGAAGAGGGTGTGCCATCCGAGCTATTGGCGAGTCCTACAAATCAGCCAGACGGTTCTCCTGTCCTGTCAGTCCAAGCAGCCGACATGCCTCTATTCCAACATGCTGAGGCGACCATTCCAGATGATCAAAAATCATACAGCGTTGCTGCAGTCTCCGAGTCCGCATCCACTACGCTCGCTAAAGACAATGCGATGCGCAACATGGTGGACGACCTAGTGGGAGAGGAGGCTGGTCTGGACCCGTTAGTCGAGGAGGATGAAAACATACCGCCAACTCCGCCCGAGCAGACATTTGACGACACGGCCGTGGTGAACGACACGACCTTCGCCCCTACGGTGTTATCAATCAATGAGTTGGTCAACTCGGTTCGGAACTACAAGCCGCTGTCTCCCGGCCCTGCTTCTGCACTGCTTTCGGCGCCAATGGGTAGGACTGGGTCTACTTCTTCCATTCGCCAACCGCCGAACCTACCGTCTGTACCTGACGGCCAGTGGAATTCAAACTCCATCTGGAACCGGACACCAGGCCCAGCATCTCCGTCTATGATGAATGCAAACGGGTTCGGAAATGATGTGCGTAGATCCCCAATGAATGGCACAAAGATTAACATGTCTGGTCATGTGCGAGGAGACTCGGCAAACTCACTCCTGAGTGCTGATGCTGTCACTCCCACTACTAACAGGGCTCCGCGACCGATCAGCGGTAGCTTCAGCGGCGGTCTTGGTAGTGGTGCCGCTTGGGGAAACCAAGGGGGCAGTCCCTCGACGTGGGGATCTGCTGCGTATAGCAACAGTTTTGTCAACAACGGTCATCATCATCAGGGATATGCTTACGGGGCCAATATGGCAAGTCCGCTGCTATTTAGCTCGTATCGAGAGGGGGCCGACAGTGCATGGGGACGTACACCACCCAATGGCCAAGGCGGTTGATCGACGAATGCGCAGCTGTAACAAGCTGGTCATTGCTGTTTCCTCATCGCTCGCCATGGACGTCGGCCTCCTTCTACCATCCTCGCCTCTCACGGTACGCCAGCAAAGAATACACTTGCTCGGAACACAAAGAACCTGGCCTGTTCCAACTCGGTTCTTGAGCGACAACCGAAGTGTCTATCGAATGATGCTCGGGATACGGTCGGAAAGAAGAGCAGATGTGCCCTTGGAACGTTATTCCCACTCTCGTTCATGTACAGACAAGTTTACATGGCAAAGGGGACAAGCAAAGAAGAGAAGTCGACGAGGATTATGTGCTTTGAAAATTGGAATTGTTGTGGTATTTCTTTTTTTTGGGGGGGGGAGGGGGTCATGTTACCTTGCCATTCTCAGGCCAGTGCGGTTCCGAGAGCTGAGATTCTGTTCTCAGATGTTCACAGCGCTGTACTATGGTCCGGGACGGCACACGCAAGCTCAGCCTCTATGGTTCTGGTTTAGTCTTGACGACAAGCTCTGCTTTCTAGTATTATCATGGAGTTATGCGTACATGCGGTGTTTCGAACATGACTGCAATGGTGTGAGGTATCAACGTGACTTGCTGCCTGTGTACTGTGAGTTCTACACACGGCGATGAACGAGGGCACCATGGGGCACGTGTCTACGGTAGCCCCGGGCGCATGCATGGATGACTGTCAGCAACCGTAAGACTCGGACATGATGGAGGACTAGCATAGAACAGTGCCCGTTGTGTAGGAGGAAGACAGCGACACGGGCATACCAAGGCGATTCTCGTGGTGACGTGATGATGGGTGTCTGACGCTCAGGTGCCGAGGCGTGGAGGGTGAGGGTGACTAAGCTGGCTGCAAACACGTCAAACACGGGCTTGCAAGGAAGCCGGCGAAGCGCTGATAGGTGTCGGCGATCGTCCCTTCACTCTCCCAGCGCGCCTGCTTGTCTAGTTTGCCTTGATTCTTGGACTGTGCCTGCTGATGGAGACGCGGCTGCTGCTCCTACAGGACGCCGGACTCGTTGGGGGTGGTTCATAGCCCGCAATTCCGAAAGGTACTCAGCCCATTGCCCGTTGTCGCCGTCCCGCTCCATGCCACTTCGCCATGGCGAACATACCGCCCGCCATGTCTTCCGGCGGCCCTGGGCATTTCCAGGAGCCGCCTGCGTTGTATAGCTTTTCGCCGTTGGAGGACTCGCTCTCTAATGCACTTGCAGGAAGCATACACCAAAAGGGTAGCAGGTTGCCCACCATTCAGCCTGCGTCGCCGCCGAACAAAGGCGCGCCGCCCTCTGCCACAGCACCGAGCCGGGCTGCCCTCTTCCCCATAGCCCGGGGCCAGCCACATGCGACTGCCGTTGCAAGCTCTGCATCCTCTGCCACCGAATCGCTATCCGAGTTGACGACGTTGTTGTCGTCGTCGTCGTCGTCGTCGCGAGACTCGCTACCCACTCCGCCCGGGCGCAACGGCCCTACCACGCCCCAGAAACAGGCGCGCAACAACAGGCGGAAGCAGTCGAACAAGTCGAGCGGCCGATGGAGTAGGGGAGCCGGCTCTTCAGATGACACCGGCTCCGACCGCAAACCGCCCACGTCCCAGCCAGCAGAGCCCGCCCAGAGCGCCGCCCAGTCGCCCCAGAGCGCGTCCAAGACACGCCAGCGCCCGTACATTGCTACCAACAAGGCACCCACGACCCACACGCGATTCATGGCAACAGCCTTTGGAGCTCCCTCGGGTGATTCGCGAAGGGGAGTAGTCTCTCCTCGCCCCAAGGGTCGCGGTATGACCATGCCACACGTACATGTCCCCGCATCGAGTCTGACTGGCCCACACAGAAGCGAAGAACACTCTCTGCCGCAATGTCACCATTTACGGACACTGTCGGTACGAGAACAGTAAGTGCCCATGCCTGCGCCTGCGCCTGCCGAAGACTCGTAGTGACTCCATCTAGCCTGTCCCTATATCCACGACAACCTCAAATTGAGCCAAAACGAAAACTCCAAGAAGCGGTTCAATGTTGACTCGCCGTCCTTCACCCCGCTCCAGGCGAATACCAATGGCTCTGTGACCCCCTCGTCCCGCAGTGCTGCCATCTCACCCAAGGCGGCAAATGCCGCTGTCTTCACGCCTAAATCCCAACGCTCTAGTGAGTCTTGAACAACCGCCATTTGTATCCTCATGCGCATGCTGATTACATCAGCTGTCACTACGCCGCACATGCACACGAAAGAGCCCGCTATTGATTGGCATTCGCAAGACTTTCAAGAATTTGTTCCGCAATCCTTCGAGGGTCAGCAGATGGTGCGTGGGGCTTTCGTTATACTCGGTCTCTCCTCAATGTTCCTTATAGGGGCCTGAGACAGCGTGCCTGTTACCAATTTGGATCATACAAGCATCCCGACTTACAATCAGTTCAGGTCGACCCTAACCTTGGCTACGATCCATTTAGCACCCCTACCAGCATTTCTACACTGGCTGGTGCAAGCCATCAACCACCTCCTACCATCAACCCTTACGCCCAAGACGCTTCAACCACGTACTTTCAAAACGCCAATGCTTTTCAGAACCCAGCATATCATTTGTACTGGCCGGTAGGCCCACAGCCTACTGGCTTGCTCGCTTATCAGCGCACTGCTCATGACTTCTTCATACCCGATGCCTTGCGCGAAGAGCTGCAAAAGAAGGCAGAGGTAGCGCGCCAGATTGCGCCCAACAGTACCCTTCCCGTCATTGAACAGTTCCATTCCTTGTTTTGCTTAGACATGTCACCACAGAAAAACACTGCTCCTTTCGGGTATGCAAGCTGGATATACCGAGCTGTATCCAGCAAGGATGGTAAAACATACGCGCTGCGCCGCCTGGAGAACTTTCGCCTGACGAGCGAGACTGCTATTCGCTCTGCCCAGCCATGGAAACGCGTGTTGAACGGCAATGTCGTCACTATTCATGAAGCCTTCACCACTCGAGCCTTTGGCGACAGCTCCTTGATTCTTGTTACGGATTATCATCCGAACTCGAAGTCACTTGCCGACGAGCACTTCAAGCCAGTGCAACGGTTCCATGGTAGACAACCGACATCATCCCATGTACCAGAGCAAGTTCTGTGGGGCTATACTGTCCAAATCGCGTCCGCACTAAAAGCCATTCATGGATCGGGTCTGGCCGCAAGGTTGATAACGCCCTCGAAAATACTACTCACGTCAAAGAACCGAATTCGGTTGAACGCATGCAGCATTATGGACATTGTGCAGTTCGACAACGCACGTTCTGTGCCAGAACTGCAGGCAGACGATTTCGTTCAACTTGGGCGACTCATACTGTGTATTGCCAACAACAACCCCACAGCTCACTTGCAGATGCAAAAGTCTATGGACTATATCACCAGAAGTTACACAGCCCGACTCAAAGAATGCGTGCAGTGGCTGCTCAACCCGCAGCCACCGGCTGGAGCGCCATCATCTCCAACTTCGCCTGGACCTTTGCAAAAGGACGTTGACACTTTCTTGGGCGGCATCGCTGATCAGTTTGCATCTGTTTTTGACAGTGAGCTACATGCTCAGGACATTCTGACGGTCAATCTTGGAAAAGAGCTGGAATCATCAAGATTGGTGCGCCTACTTATCAAGCTCAACATGATCAACGAGCGACCGGAGCTCGACGCTTCCCCAAACATGCCGGGGAGCAGCGGCGCGAATCCCTCATCGGTATGGGCGGAAACTGGGGAGCGCTACTACCTCAAGCTCTTCCGCGATTATGTGTTCCATCAAGTGGACGCCAACGGACATCCAGTCACGGACCTGGCACATATCTTGGACTGCTTAAACAAATTAGACGCCGGCACAGACGAGAAGATTGGTCTGGTGAGTAGAGACGAGCAGAACGTGCTGATTGTCAGCTACCGAGAGGTGAAGCGCGCACTGGAGTCGGCATTCCAGGATTTGGTTCGGGCCGGACGGAAGTAGGATTCTTCTGGCTCAAGTCCACTCGAATAGCGCCATGGTGGACAGACAGAATGACATGGGGATTTCCACGCATGGGTTTAGGGCTGTCGTCCATGGAAGACGAAATCTTAGCGGGTATAGGGGTATAGAGGACGAAGTACCGGGAGCTAGTGAAAGGACATGAAGGTCGATGGCATTGCGCACTAGGAGCTCTTGTTTGCAAACGAAGATGTTTGTGTATGGGGGGGGAGGTCTTTTACATGAGCTGCATGTTGTTGAATGGGTGGAAGGGATCGCAGGGAGTAGATAAGACACAGATCATTCTTAACGCAGTAAAACGTTTTCCAACTTGATCTGTCTGCTGATTCGCGCTGGGAATGGAAAGGGTGCCCAGCGTTATAAAGAGTTCGGATGGTGGCATGATGTATCTGGTGATGGAAACGTGATGACATTTGGTGAGCAGGATGTCGCGGGCCCAATATATAGTACTCTCCCTCATTACGTACGAAGCAGCAAATTATGCTGAATTCAACCCGTTGCTATACCGTATGACGAGATGCTCTATCGGCGCCTTCCCTGCACCCCGCTGTCGTTTTCGGCGGGTCTAGCAAGACTTAGCGCCAGACTCGCTGCCCCTCGTTCTCCGAAACTCTGCCCCACATTCAGCACTTTCTCTCCATTACGACACCAACAACCACGTGTTACGAGAACAACAACAAAAATGCCTGGAAACTACGAGCTGCTGTGCCTTGAGAACCCGCTTCTGGACATCCAGGGCGTTGGGTAAGTTAATTTCTCTCATTGGCGGCTTTGTGCTGCCATAGATGGCACTGGTCGTGGCAGAGCACCGCAAGGAAGCTTTCGCTGACAACTCGCAGTGACAAAGCCCTCCTTGAGAAGTATGGCTTAAAGGACAATGACGCCATCCTCGCAGACCCAGAGAAGCACATGGGTCTGTACGAGGACTTGCTCCAAAACTACAACGCCGTCCTCATTGCTGGCGGTGCCGCCCAGAACACCGCCAGGGGTGCTGCGTACATGCTCGAGCCCAAGTCGGTTGTCTACATTGGCTGCATTGGCAAGGACAAGTACGGTGAGACTCTTGAGAAGATCTCGGCCGATGCTGGTGTCAAGACCGAGTACCTCTACGACGAGAAGACGCCCACCGGCCGCTGCGGTGTTGTCATCACTGGCCACAACCGCTCCATGTGCACCGACCTCGCTGCTGCCAACAACTACAAGATCGAGCATCTGAAGCAGGACCACATCTGGAAGCAGGTCGAGAACGCCAAGGTTTACTACGTGGGTGGCTTCCACCTGACTGTCTGCGTGCCAGCCATCAAGGCGCTCGCTGAGGAGGCTGCCTCCAAGGACAAGGTACGCATTTCCTTCCACTCTGTCTGACAATAGGCCCGAATACTGACCGTCGCCCAGCAATTCATCCTCAACCTTTCCGCGCCCTTCATTTCGCAATTCTTCAAGGACCCTCTCGACGAGGTTCTCCCGTACGTCGACTACCTCATTGGTAACGAGACCGAGGCCGCTGCCTTTGCCGAGTCCCACGGCATCGAGACCAAGGACGTCAAGGAGATTGCAAAGAAGATTGCCAACATGCCCAAGCAGAACAACAAGAGGCCACGAACTGTCATCTTCACTCAGGGCACCGAACCTACCATTGCCGTCACCGCCAAGGAGGGCGGTGAGCCAGAGGTCAAGGAGGTCTCGGTCCACGCTGTCAGCAGCGACAAGATCAACGACACCAACGGTGCCGGTGATGCCTTCGCCGGTGGTTTCGTCGCTGGTATCGTCCAGGGCAAGCCTCTCGACAAGGCCATTGACATGGGTCAGTGGCTCGCGAAGCTCAGCATCCAGGAGCTCGGTCCTTCGTACCCGCAGCCCAAGCAGACTTACAGCAGCTAAGCGTCTTTCACATCAAGTGAGCGCTGAAGCTCGTGTATTTCAACAATCTACGAGAGAGCATGCCACCGCCACGAGGGGTCGTGCTTTGCTTCGTGTCCAGGCCACCGTATGATGTGGCCCGTCTGGACACTAGGTGTCATTATTGCATCATGAAAAGGTGTTTTTTTGGCGCAAGGACAAGGAAAAAGTAGAATTTGGCCTTTCAACAGCCAGAGCTAGATACCCTCAGCTATTACGCTGCTAGAATGAGAAAATGAAAGAAATAAGTCAATGAAAGAATGATGCAGGCTCTAATACGTGCTGTGGTTCCTGATTCGTATTGGTTGGTATTTGTGTCACATCATGGAGATGAGAGCGATGTAATGTGTTCTAGCCATCAGAGAAATGTTTCTCTGACGCAGTCATGAATACCATATCGTCCTATTCTTATACAACAGAAACCCAAAAAGCTCATCCATGATCTATAGATAAGATATGCTTCACCCAATATTCCCACGCTAACTCATTACAAGGATTTTTTCAATAAAAAATTAAACCCCCCCTCCCCCTCCCCCAAAACGCCACACCATGCACTCTCTCATTCTTGCCTCTCAGAATATGAAGCCTCCCTACTCGTCATCCCCAGCCTCGCCATCTTGTTCTTCTTCCTCGTCCTCAAGATCCGTGCGCTCAACAATGAGATTCCCACTCCGTCCGATACGCTGCTTAATCGAGCCGCCAGTCTTGACATTGTAGACTTCTCTCGGCATGGGAGAGACGAGCTGAAATTGGTACTCGTGCTCAAAGTCCTTTGGCTCCTCGACTTTCTCTTCTAGCCCGCTTTCGGCAGACTGCTGCAGGATGTCGTAACACTCGACGAACGCGTAGAGTTCCTCTATCTGCGCATCTGCAGCGAACTTACGGACGACGCGCTGCGCGTCTGGCATGCGTAGGCTGATCCTGACTACGTCCTTGACTTCCGCACTAGGCTCAGGTGGGATGGAAGCAGCGCGCCACTTGCGCCATTGAGCGAGCTTCTGAGCGTAGCGTTCGATGGCTTGTTGGCGCTCCCGGGCTTCCTTTTCTTCCTGAGCTTTGCGCTCGGCTTCTTCCTTCTTCTTGCGGGCTTTTTCGCGGTCCGCGGCGAGCGAGCGCTCATACGCGCTGTTCTGCTGCTCGCGGATGTTGCGTGTGGCTTGTTGTTCTGCGCGCTGGCTGCGGACACGGTTCAGCGGCTCGGTGTGCTGCTGCATTGCCGTGCGCAGTTTGGCAATGTATTGCTGGGGTGGCGTGGGGCCCGTGACGCGCGTTGCAATGCCCATTGCTGTCGAGGAGACCTGCGGGGTATGCACGATGAGTCCTGTGAAGGGAAACTTTGTACACGACAGCGCGGACGAGACTTGGTATGCTTCTGAGTCTTGGACATTGCCGGCCCAGAGGATTATGTTGTTATCGGGGTTTCGTACGAATTCGACGACTTCGGGGGCGAGGAGCGTGTCGCGGATGAAGGAGGATGTCTCGTCGTGCTCGGGGCTGACGAGTACAACCATGAGGAATTGGAGGTTCTTCTTCGCCAGATCGAAGGCCTGGGCGTAGCCGCTCTCAAAGAATGGCAGGTTGTGGCTGCCATATTCCTCCTCGAATTCGCGGATGAAGCGCGCGGCCGTGTCTCGTGGGTTCAAGGGCCGCCGGCCGCTTGCGCTACGTTGCGAGGCCGGTGTGTTGATGTTGCTGGCTGTAACCCGTCCCCATGCGCGGGGTAAGAATGGGAATATCCAGCCTAGTAACCGGAAGCTCTTTGCGAATAGAGAGTATACGAGCGAAAAGGGTGCGAAGAAGATTGCTAGGACCAAGGGCACTTGGGTGCTGACTTGGCTTTCTGGCTGCGGAACTACCCGAGGCGCGGGCTCTATCCGTACTCTCCTCCCACTACTTATTGAAGATCGGGGCGCCCCGAATCCATTTAACAGTGTTTCTTGTCGCCGGGTGTCTTGTGGAGGGGGCGGCTGCTGTGCGGCTGCAGCTGCGACGGGGTCTTCGGTCGGTTCGCCGTCAAAGAAACGTGTTACAGCGATGTTAACGTTCCATTGCGCCCGCTGGAGAATGGGTATCGCAGCATCAACTGCTTGATCGGTTACAGCGGTGTATTGTTGTAGGGCAGCTTGTTGGTCTGGAGAGAGAGACTCGATGTCTACGCCATTATCCGCCATCTTGACCTCGGCGGTCTTCTAATCTGGTTCGAGGCTCCCTTTAGTTGTTGACGTAGTTCGTGGCCGAAGGGAATGATGGGATGAATGGGGAACTATGACCGGAAAGGACTGTGGTGTGGGAGTGTATAGTGGGAGGTGAACGTCGGTTTATGTGTTGCCTGTCCTTTCGCGGCGATGATGTACAATGAGGTGGTCGGAGCTTCAGCCCACGAACTACGGAACGTAAAGGTGAGGCTACTTCTCGGCCTTTGCCACGCGACGCACTAGCTGCCTGTGGGGTAAATTCACCTGGGTAAGGTCTCCGTTTCTTCACAATGTCAAGTCTGAAGTTTGGGTAGGGTTTGTAAAAGGAAAAAGGTCTACTTCTTCGCCTTTTATCGAGGGGTTGTGCGTATGGTTCTTATAGGTTGTCAATTGCGTATACCTCAACTCGTTGTGACTGCCTGTGGACGCTCCCGAAGTGTGGGAACCGAAGAGTGAATCCATGATGGAGAGATTCTGAGATATGAATGTTAAACGCACAATGTGAACCCCGTCATTGGTTTCTGGGAACGTCCTCGTTTGAGATCATGCATGCTCTAATGCGACAACTACCGCTACTGCAAGTACATACCTGCACGGCAATAAACATCGCGTCTACAATGCTAAAAGTCTTCTTTCGGCGATAGGATAGTCACGCCTATGCTTCAATTCAAATTCATTTCATCTGAAAGCTTATCGAATGCCGCGTTGATAATCAACATGATGATTCCCAACCGTTGTGACAGCCATGAAGCAGCCACAGCTACACAACATTCCACTAGGAAACATGTCGAGGACAAATTTTATGCACGACATCAGAAAACTGAAACGCTTCACTTTCCTACACCGTATCTGAGGCGAATGTTCCTCCGCTTGGGCTGACTTGTGTTCCGCTGGTCGCCCAATAGTAAAGTGTTACGGAAATGCGTACGTGCCCCTCAATGGTGAGGAGTGCCCCACTTCTCCAGTTCTGGGACGAGAGACCGATCATCAAATACTAAAAGATACAAAAAACACGTTTCTTCATCAATCAACCATTGCCTCCTTGGCCAAGTGGTAAGGCGTCGCACTTGTAATGCGAAGAGCGCTCGTTCGATTCGGGCAGGTGGCAAACTTCAAACCATTCGGTACATTCTTTTTTTTGCCTGGAAAAATCTCGTCATCGAGATTCCTTAACGTAACTTTTTTGCCCCTTTTTAGATCCCCAAGGATCGCCATTACACACCTTCATGTGGGCTTGGAGAGTATTCGCTTCTATTGCCAGAGCTCATTTGCTCCACCACTGCGCAATAGTAACACCTAACGGAATCCAATACCACAAACAGCACACAGTCAGGACACTCACCATATTATTTAGACTGTTATGCTTCTTCTGTCATCAAGCAATGGTGTGCAACATGTGCTGTCGGCTCGCTCTATCATGCAGGTGCAATGGAGTGACACAGCCTTCGAAGCCAAGAGCCCACTCACATATAAACTGGACTCCCAGTCTCGCAGCTTCAGATAGCAGTTCTTTTCTACCCGTGCCTCGTTATCATCTCACTCGAACAATAAAACCTCAATGCCAAAGCCTTTTCTCTCGACGCCGGTCCTCACTAAGTCAGCACAGTGGTTGTAGTCAAGGGTCCATCCCAAACTACATGGCATCAACCTTTGTGCAAAGAAACTAGTAAAAAACAACGCATCTTCCCATCGTATGGATACAGAATGTCGGACATCTACCGCCCACTTGTGGGGGATGAGGTCCGCTCTGTCAAGATCCAAGCTGGCGACTGGACTAATCATATTCGATGCGATCTGGTTTACCTGCCATTGCCACCCAAGAAGCCATAACTGGAAGAGCTGTCATCTTCATTAAAGTCACCCTTATCTAAGGAAACTTCTAGCCCCTCAACGCCACCCATGCCAGCTGTTGCGACGCCACTCTACGTCGGACTGTCGTACGCTTGGGGCGGTCCAAACGCTACGTGTGAGATCATTCTCGATGGGGAGCCTGTACGGAAGACGATAAACTTCATCGCAGCCTTGCGGCAGTTGCGAGGCCTGCTCTAGATCACAATAGTGCCAAGGAGTATTTACGCACTAAAGAGCAGTTTGCGTGGCGACATTGGCTCAGTAGAGTATAGGTGACTCAAGAGGTTGTCGTTGCCCAGGAAGCTCTCTTCTTGGCTGGGGCACGTTGGTGCTCACTACACAACCTGTCTAACTTTTCACTTTGTCTTTTCCAATCTCCTGAGATCAAAGATAGATCAAAGATATCACCTTGCACTCGTCCACTTGCGTCTTTGGGGGTATTGAGAGGATCCATAGCGATGGACACGGATAGTGGGGGTCGATCTTGGAACAGAAAAAGAAGCATCTGAATGGCTCAGGACTCGCATACATGCCCGGTGTCTCGAGGAGATTCTCTACTACCTTTCAGAAAGACAAGTTCAAGCTACCACTTCACGAGATCATCTCTATGGTATTCTGTCGTTAAGTGCGAGCACATGGTTCCTGACTTCAGATAGTCTATCTGGCCATGTCGAAGACCGGACTCACGCCCAGTGCTGGCACCGTTATCGAATACCCAGATCGTCGAACACGGCCAAGTTTGCGTTGCACAAGGTGTTTATCTAGGCCAAACAATGGTCACTTCTAGTTTGGGCTTGTTCATTACCGGCCCATTGCGAGACTTCAAGATCGTGTCTGAAGTAGATGAGTTCATCTCGATCTCGGAAGTCTGCTCTTCCAAGGAATGGGACAAAGAGCTCATTCTATCGGGGGCTCTTGAGGCTTGTTTTAACAAACACATGCCTTTGGCTGTTAGTCAAGGATTTTATGATGCACTCTTGTCTGAAAGGCTAGCGGCGGGCTTGGATAGCAACGTACAGGAAGACGCAGAGCTTTCCTCAAATCGTATGGAAAGATTGAGTCACCGTGGATTGACCCTCACGTCTAGATGTATGATGATAAAATTGGAAAGGTGGAACGAGAGGTTAAAACAAGGAGACGTGGTTGGAATGATGGTGGGTATGAGTGGACTATCTGTAATCCGACCTACCAGCGCATCTCATCAAGAGTACACTTTCGTTGGACCTTGTGGTGTACTTTGCGGAAGATCGCAATTCGGTACACCAGAAGCGTGCTTCGCGCAGAACGACCTTCAAGAGTTTCGTTTGGTATGAATCACGAGTCAAAGGAGATTCATATTAATACAAATGATCACCCTGCGTGCGAGATTTCTCTACCCCAACTAGCAGCAATCTTCGACTTGAGTTCCAGGCAGCGCAGTCCACTAGCCAAAGCAGACTCGACAGTTTTTCAGTATGTTCCGACAGATAAATTACGGAGGTCCGACACATGGATTCAGGCGGTTCCGTACTCAAAGATCGTCGCATTTACTCTTGTCTCGTACACACGTCTCAGAAAAGAGATAAAGCGTGTGCATCCAGCTCGAAATCTGCAGATGGAACAGCAGATTGAGCGAGGCAAGAGACTATTCCCTACTACTACCACCTACTACAGGCTTTTTTTTTTTTGCACCAAGGGCTTCTCTTTTCGTTCATGATTTGATGAACGCTGCAATAGAGTAAATAGCACGTGTACAAAATGAATACACAAACACCCGATTGGAATGGCGATGGTGCGACGAAGCAAGAGCCCTGGAGATTGGTTGACAGAAGGACGGGAGAAGGCGCGCCCAGCTCGCTTCGAAAGGTTTTCTCTACGATTATGTCATCGAGCGCGCCATGCTTCTTAGAGTACTAGCGCGCGTAGGCTTCCCTTGCCATTCCATCCCAACTTCCGCCATTTCACGCGGCACATTCAGCCTACCTGCCAATCGTACACCTACGCGAGAGAGACGTGCTTACAATTTTTCTCCGTGCAGCTTCTACGGATAGTCGTGATTGGGTTGCGACACGGCTTGCATATGTTCGGCAAGCTCGATATGACGCTAGCTTTGAGTGACATGCCGCGTCTATCCAAGCCGCGTGTATAATCAAATGACATGGGAAAACTGCTAATTATTCTCTTTTCCTTCTTCGTCTACCTCTCGTGTTTCTGACTGTCTATCGCGAACCCCTATCATTTCTTCGAGCATGGCGGCTCACACTCAAGACAAGGCCGTGGAGCATCCAGCCTCGCCTCCACCAATTCTTCAAGGTCCAAAGTCGGGTGCAACCTCAGTCTCGCAAGAGAAAGACGTCGCGATTGGCCTGGTGGGAGAGCAAGCTCGGGATATCGATCCAGAGGTTGAAGCCAGAGTTTTGAGGAAAATCGACTGGTTTTTGATTCCCGCCATGATCGTCGGTATGCCTACCCGAGCCTCGCCCGCCATCGTGCCCTCTTGATTGACACACCCAGGATACGGACTGGTATACTACGACAAAGCCATCCTCGGCTCTGCCGTTCTTTTCGGCATGACCACCGACCTCTCACTCAGCATAACAGACACTAGCACCACGCCGCCGACAACCGACACATCCCGTCTCTCATGGGCAACCTCGCTCTTCTACTTCGGGATGCTAGCAGGACTCTACCCCATGACTTTCGCTTTGCAGCGATTCAACCTCGGCCGCATACTAGGCGGCGTAGTCATGCTCTGGGCCCTAATCTGCATGTTAACCGCAGCCGTGACAACGTACCAAGGCCTCTACGCCCAACGCTTCTTCCTCGGTTTCGTAGAAAGTATCATACCAACCGGCTTCATGACCATCGTTTCCAGCTACTACACGCAGCAGGAACAAGCCATACGACAGAGCTGGTGGTTCAGCTCAACCGGCCTCTTCACCATCATCGGGGGTGCACTCAACTATGGATTCGCGCAAATCACATCAGGGGAGTTAAGGCGCTGGCAGTACATATACCTCCTCGCGGGTTGTTTGACCTTCCTTTTCGGTATATGGTGTCTCGCCATTCCTAATTCCTGTGCCACAGCCTGGTTCTTGTCGCCTGCGGAGCGCATGGTAGCCGTTGAGCGCCTCCGCAAAGGCGCGACTGGCGTGCGCTGCCAGAAGATTAAACCCGCGCAACTCAAAGAAGCAGCACTGGACATCAAACTGTGGCTTGTATTCATCCTGATGGCTTCCGCCTACACAGTCAACGGCGCGGTATCTGGTTTTGGTCCGCTAATCGTAAGCACATTCGGCTGGTCAACGCTCGAATCCATACTCTGGCAATTCCCCCTCGGCGGCCTGTGCCTCATTACCATCCTACTATGCGGCTACCTCAGCTCGCGCATCCCGAATATCCGCCTCGTGCTGCTGGTGGTCAATTGCCTCCCCGTCATTGCTGGTTGCGCGATGATATGGAAGGCCGAGTGGACGTACCATGCCGCCACGCCTGTAGCGGGATATTCCATTATTGGTACGTTTGGCGCGGTTGTCAGTCAGACTATTGTCGTTGGCATGTCGAATGTTGCTGGGGCGACTAAGAAGAGCGCCATGGCTGCTGCCATCTTTGTGGCGTATTGTGTGGGTAATATTGTGGGCCCGCAGTTGATTGAGAGTCAAGAGAAAGGGGCGCATTACCCGCAGTTGTGGACGGGGTTGATTATATGGTAAGTGACAGTGTGCCTCAAACATGGCGATAGCTTTTGTATTGGGACTACAATGCTAATTAGATTACAATGCGTAGTTATTGCATCACCATCACTGCAGCTGTAGTTCTATACTTTGTCCTTCTCCGCGAGAATAGGAAGAGAGATGCCATTCCTATCGACCCAGCAGAGCGTGATAAACTGGCCTTCATGGACTTGACGGATAAGGAGAACCCATACTTTAGATATGTTTTGTAGTGGTGATCTGGGCAAGCGGGAGATAACGGGGTTACTCAAACTCCAATCATGTTTGACAAGCAGTAGCAAATACGTAAACCTAACTCTGAGCTTGGCAAAGACTTTCGTGACGCTTATCAGTGTGACAGACAAGATGGACATAGAAATGTGTGTATGCATTCTGATAGCGACTTCATCATCTGCAGCTACTCATCAATCAAGCGGAGAGGGAAGAGTAAAGGGAAAGAAACGCCGACTTGCCGATAACGCTCATATACGCAAGCTAACAGCAATCTAGCCCCCATACGGCAGCAACAACGCCAGTGACAGCAAACGACACACCCTTGTCATTCGTGTGTCCCATCCATGTGCCTTCACTCGTGAAACACCCCTCGGGGGGAACGTAAACAACGCTCGCTTCGAAAAAAAAAAGATAACCAAACGCACATGATGAAAGAAACAACGCCGTTTAGTTTCAGACTTGAAAGGGGAGTCATTTCGCTCAAGATAGCTGCTTTGCTTTGCTGTATTGCATTCCATTGGAAGCTTTGAGTATACAGCTGTTTGTCGTCGTTGCGCCACAATCGCTTGATCGACTAGAGTTCTGACAAAAAAAGAAAAAGGTTGAACGATAGGGTATATTTGTGAGAGGAAAACTCAGAGAGAAGGAGTCCTCTCGTGATTCAAGGTACAAAAAGAAAGGTTGGTTGTGATGTAATGTAGTCAGCGTTTACTGACTCCCTCTCGGCCGAGGTCGAACGCCGGCTTCAGTCGCGCTGCGTACTCTGATCCTAGGTGCTTGGATCTCCGGAGTGTCTGCCATTGCAGCATCGTAGCTGGGGACGGGTGGGCTGGTTTCGCCGGATTGCTGCTGGTGCTGCAAGAGTGGCGCTCGGTCATCCCAGTAACCGTTTTGGTGGCTGGCTGTGTTGCGCAGACTAGGAGAACCGACGGGGCTGCTGTACTCTGGGGGAAGCTCGCCTGGCTGAAGGAAACCAAGACCTTGTTCGGCTGAGATTGTTGTTCGGTGGTCCTCGCTGGTGCCTTCGCCGGCGTCTTCGTTGGAGTCCACAAGGCTGAGTGCTGCTAAGGAAATGTCTGTCGGACTTCGCTGGGGCCCTGGGCTCGTTGGTACTTGTCGTCCAAGACGCATTTGCTGGCTGCTGGACCGTGCATGTCCGTAGCCTGCTTGAATATAGCTGCCACCCATTCCCTCCCTTATGCCTTCGCGCCCAGAGTCCAGTAGTATTGATCCTTGCTCGCTGCCGTACGGGGGAGGTGGGGCCAGACTTCCAGTTTGTGGTGCCAAGCCCCACTTCTTGACGTTGGCTTCGATGAATACGAAACCCATCTGCCCAAAGTTGACGTGCACCTGGCACGGTCCGTTTGCTCCGACTGTGGGGAAGAAGTTCTGGGTCTTGAGGCCGTGTGCAACGTCATCGAGTTTCTTGCCATTGCGGGTGAAGAATACGGTTCCGGTTCGAGGTCGGTATCCAACGCCAATCACATCTCCTTGGACGTACGCAGGACCGTAGGCAGAAGGCTGGAAGGGCTGGTTGTGTCGACGGTTCCCGTTGGACATGTAGGATATCGAAGACTTGTGGTATCCTAGGCTATATTAGCATGTAGACCAGAGGTGTGGCGAGATGTTGTACGTACCTGGTAGTCTGAACAAGGGGTATGGCTTCGTGGTTACGCCTATCGCTAAGCTTGTGTTCTCGGGCTTCTCGTAGACCTTGGCCTCCCAGTAGTAGACTTCGTTTTGCTTCGGAATCGGCAGATTGCTCTGAACGCTGCATTCCGAGTCAAAGAACTCAATCTCGGTCCGGCCTTCGACAAAGCAGTTGGCAATTTCGAGTTCCGGCTCGAATTCCCAGGCAGATACGCCCTTCTCTTGGATTGCCAGGAACTGCGAGAGGGAGATGTCGGTTTGGACGGATTCGGGTGGGTTTGCTTGTACGAAAGCTACAATGAGTCAGTGTATGTCCCTATCGAGCGATGCAACAAGATGCAATGTATGCCCTACCTTTCGCTCTCATGTATTCCGTCCGTTGCAGGTCGTCCATGGTCTCCAGCGCCTCGGCCTCTTCCTTGGCAAACTGTTGCTCGTCGTCATATTCACCGGGCCGCGTTATCCGATCCAGGAAGATGCGGCCAGAGCTAGTGTATCTGAAGTAGTAAACAATGGCGGCAATGACAAGACATACTCCCGCAGCGCCCAGCACCGAGAAGATGCCAATCATGATTCCCTTGGCCGTGGAGCCCAGATTGTTCTGGTATCTTGATATCCGCACGGCATCGTGGTGTGACGTATGCTGGCCTGCGAGCATGGCCGGTTGCGCCGACGGCGCATTGTCGCTGGGGTAATACGACCTGTAGAGCGTCGTCGGCGGCGGCGGCGGCAGCGCGCCCGCCTGGAGCGGCTCCTGGGAAAGCATTGCGAGGGCCTACGTGGGTGCTGTCGGCGGCGGGTGGCAGCGGAATGGGTGCGACACAGTCAAGGCCGTGTAGATAGGCGCAGCGGCGCTCGTGCTAAGGTCCAAGTCGTTCGCGGGAGTTGTCGATCGAGCAGTGGGGGCCGGGTCCAACTCGGTGACGTGCCGCGACGGGGCGCGATGTTTGGCGACAGAATGGCGACAGAATGGCGACGCGGTCAGGGGTAGTGGTGAGTATGCGAAGCGCAGTCGATAGCAGTGCGGGTTTCGTTGAAGAGGGTGAAGGAAAGACGTCGAAGTGTGATGGATTGGATGGGGTCGGCAGTAGTGAGATCTGCGTGAGACGTCAAGTGCCTGACGCACCTTGGCCAGGAATCGCTGCCTTTGCCACCTCCGCCTGCACACGACACGCCCAGATCCGGGAGCCAACAGAGCCACTTTCTGCCGATCTACCCGCTACAGCCTCGCTCTCCCATTTTCTGCACCACCAAATCCTCACCAGTATACTAGAGGCGTCAACGGCGTCTCTCTAGCATTGCGCTGGTAGCCATCGCGGTCCGGAAACGGCAGGTTCGACCATGGTTGCGTCGTGCAGCAATCCAGACCGAGACACCAACATGGACCTGCATGGCCACGACACGACGCAATTCATTACATTTGGTAGACCTTGGGTAGTTGTTTCGCACGCGCATTAGTTGGCCTGTCTCTTGCCATCAACCGCTCCGTCGTTCTGTCGCCATTGCCTTTGCGACGACCCCATTGAGTAGCTTGACCCCGACTTTACTTTTGTCCCTATATTCAGGTGCCTTTTGTTCCGAAAAAACAATTTGGCATGGGCCCTGAAGTTTCAAGAGCGGACAAAGCTAAAATTATTCTGCTGCTACTGTATAGACGCGCGGGATACGGTGGGCGCAGCACTCTCGCCCACCACTTATCGCCGGTAGCCGTGCAATAGTGAAACACTGACATTGCAGAGCCGCCTCCAAAGGCGCTTCACATTGCTCCCATTTGTGCCTGACTTCTACATCCCTAGATACTCTCCTGATTGTCCAAATACGGTCCACTCCCTTTGATGCCGTGTCTGCAATTTATATTTCCGATGCAGCCCTTCTTTCGTATTCATTGATCAACCCTACACTTTGTATCGCGTCGGAATCGCAGTCGTCGCTGCTGCAACCCCAACCTTCTCGATGCGCTCGTCCCGGAACTTAGCCCTGCCATCGCATCGCAGTTCGTACATCAGTCTTGCGACCACGTGCTTAGATGGCCTAAACCGCCCGCCATTGACGTCAACTGTACCTGATGATGTCAAACTGCCTTGACATTTGCAGTGACGCTTGCCAAGTTCCTACCAAGCACTCTTTGTGAAGCTAGAAAGACAAGGTGTTGGCCTGTGTTTAGTCACATGTTGTGGGAATGTTCTGGTAGTATTTTGCAGAACGAACAAAGCAGGCTGCGATGAGGACAGTAGAAAAGTGTTTTCGAGTCGTCACCTGTGCAAAGACGTAGGGCTGTTTGCTGATGGACTCTGGGACGACGTGCTACCGAACGTGCTCGACGACACCATGACCAAGTCGGGTGTTTTGCGAGCGTAGTACAATCACCTCTTGTGGTTGCGAATCATGCTTAAAAAAAGAGCCACCATGCACACTGCGCTCGTGGGTCTGATGGGTGCTGGCAACGGATCAAGAAGTAATGAGAAGCAGCACGTCACAGTTGATTTCCCCATGTACATACACTGTGATATCTGTGTAACCTGTGTCGTATTGCTTTGGACCGATCCCCGCGCGACGAGTCTGTAAGGGGCGGACGTGCTGAACAAAGGGCCGAGGCGGCTATGTAGCTAGTTCTTGTGTGCTTCTGCAATGAGTCGTCTGATGTTTGTCTGGGTTGGTGTAACTTCCACATGGGTCGCAGAAGTCTACGAGTTGCTGAAGACGTAAACACGAGTCTTTGAGAGGAGTATCCCAGCCACAGTTGGCCTCGATCGTCGATGGCTCCGCATGCCGGTGCGTTCAATGTTGTCTCTGTGACCACGTGACGTTACTTTGAAGTGAGCCGGATGTAAATATTGCGAAACGTTCTTATGTGCTCAGCATTCTGCCTCGGAGTAGGCACGAAGTTCAAACGAAGAGAAGGGGGGGGGGGGGGGGGGGACCACAACGGTGGCAATGACAGCGATTCCAGCACCAAGGCTCAATTGCCCCGTAAATTATATCGTATGCTTCTGGTATGATTCCCCATCTCTTTGTGCCGTTTGGGGAGTCGCCGATGAATAAGCAGCACAAGGTATGGGCTAAGCGTTGGTCGAAAGACGACCGTCTTGGAAGGAGCCTTACAGGGCTGCAGACAATAACCAGACACGTGCACTCCCCAACGCATCTTGGACATGCATCCATACCTTGCACTGCAAATGTCTGAGTGGAAGCATACGGGACGGTCTGAGGCCAGGTGGGGGCACGACGTGTGTGCTCCGGTACGACGACAGCAGGCGCATTGATTCGTGCGACCCGGGTCGCTGTCGCAAGCGCCCTATGGACATGCTACAGCCTCATGGCCATATAAAGTCGACAGCCATGGTGAGGTGCAGTGGTGGCCAGGTTGCTTGCCAGGGCTACAGGCGGTGTGTGAAAGAGCTGGGACATGTCTGCCGGCAGTCTTACGGTCACCTCGTCGTCTCCCTTTTCAAGCGAGCCAGCCGGAGTTGGGAGGTCGCAGGCAGGCGGGTCGCCCCAGTAAACGCGCACTCACAAAACTTTCGACCGCTCCCCCCTTCAGACCGCCCCGAGAGTCCATCTTTGTCGCTCCCAGATCAGCCGAGGGCTCTGCACTTTGAAGTCGATTATTGTCGCACTGCAGCTCCGCTCTCTCCTTCCACTGCCGAAGCGCTCCATTGGTCGCTGAGGACCCGCTGCACGTTTCCGTCTCCCCGCATCACTAACAGCAAACTTGCCGCGCATCAAAATCATATCCAAAGACAACAAATTCGCGGCCTTTTTTAGAAAATGCACGTTGCCTTGTAGCCAGCAGTCCATACGCGAAAGGCCTGTACGTAGGCGTTGCCCCTCTATTAAGCGTTCAATGGCTTTCCCCACCAGAGCTAACCATGAAGCGTACCAGCAGATCGAGCTTAAGCCGACAGGGTCTATTCTTTTTTTCTCTTGCCTCCCCTCCGCATTGCAGTACTGCTCTACTACGGACCCCTATCTCAGGGCTGCTAGTCGACCCTCCCGTACCCTTCCCCCGCACTGCGAACCAAACCACGCTCCACCATGGCGTGGCAACCGCAAGAAGAGCCTTTACGGCAACTGGCCCAGTGCCTGAGCGACTCCCTGAGTGGCCATGATCCAAATGCGCGAAAGAATGCTGGAGAGGTCAGTATCGCCCCTGTGCCCGCTCCGGAGCCGCATTGTGCTGACCGCGACGCCTACACAGATGCTCAAATCGGCGCAAACCTCACCTGATATCGACAAGTACCTAGCCTACGTATTTTCCAATGGCCAGCCCCCAGCTGGCGTCAACATGGATGCGACCCAATACTTCCAAGCGCGTGCTGCCGCAGCCGTTATGCTCAAGAACGACGTCAAGACCACCTACAAGGCCATGCCCGACTCCACCAAGGACTACATACGCTCAGTGATCCTTGTCGGTCTACAAGATTCGGCATCGCAAATACGGGGTTATGCGGGCAATGTCATAACAGAAATTGTGCGCCAGGGAGGTATCATGGGGTGGCCACAGATTCTCTCAGAACTGATTGCCATGGTCAGCAACGCCGGCGGCAACATCTCAAACCAGGCGCAAGAAGGCAGCATGAGCGCATTGCTCAAGATATGTGAGGATAACAAGAGGGCCCTCGACAGGCAATACCAGGGACAGAAGCCCCTCGACTTCATATTCCCGAAGCTCCTTGAACTCACCACAAGCTCTCAGCCTCGGGTACGCGCTGACGCCTTAGCTGCTATCAACGTCTTCGTCCCGGAGAAGCCCCCGACTGTCATCTCTCACATCGATACCCTGCTGCAACAGCTTTTCTCGTTAGCCGGCGACTCTAGTGAAGATGTGCGCAAGCACGTATGCCGAACCTTTGTTCACATTGCCGACATCGCCCCTCAAAAGATAACACCGCACATGGACGGTCTGGTCGAGTTCATGGTCACACAGCAACGCACACCAAACAACCCAGATTTGGCCCTCGATGCGGCCGAGTTCTGGCTTTGCGCCAGTGAAGACGAGAAAATGAGGGGTCATCTCGGCCCATACCTGGCCAAGATAATACCTGTCTTGCTTGCAAGCATGGTGTACAGTGAAGATGAGATCCTGCGTCTTGAGGGCGAAGAGGAAGACTATGAGGTCGAGGACCGGGAACAGGACATCAAGCCCACCTTCGCTTCGAGTAAGGCTGCAAGGCTCACTACCAACGCAAATGGTGAGACCGTCCCTGCCGCAAATGGAGCACAGGGTGTCCCCGCTGAGGAGATTGATGATGATCTCAGCGACGGCGAGATCGACGACGACGATGATGATGACGAGTTTGGAGACCCAGAAGAACAGTGGAACCTCCGAAAGTGCTCCGCCGCAGCCCTCGATGTCCTGGCGTCAGTCTTTCATGAAGCAGTTTTCGAGGCGACTCTTCCTTATCTGACAAATAACCTCAACCATGCGGAATGGCCTAACCGCGAATCTGCAGTCCTTGCGCTTGGCGCCATTGCGGATGGCTGCATGTCCGTCGTCGAACCGCATCTTCCTATGCTCACCCCATTCCTTATCACTCTTTTGGAGGACCCTAAGCCTGTCGTTCGCCAGATCACTTGCTGGACGCTTGGACGCTATTCGGGATGGGCTTCTCATCTTGACGCGAGTGGCAAGAAGCAGTTCTTTGAACCGGTCATGGAGGGCATCTTGATGAAGATGCTTGACAGGAACAAGCGTGTGCAGGAAGCTGCCGCATCTGCTTTCGCAAACCTGGAAGAAAAGGCAAACACCGAACTGTCGCAATACTGCGGCGTCATTGTTCGGCAGTTTGTCCAGTGCTTTTCAATGTACAAGGACAGGAACATGTTCATCTTATACGACTGCGTCCAGACGCTAGCCGAACATGTTGGTCCCGACCTGTCTAATGACGAGCTCGTTCAGATGCTCATGCCCGCCCTCCTCCAACGCTGGAACAAGGTTTCTGACCAGTCGAGGGAGATGTTCCCGCTCTTGGAATGTCTTTCGTATGTCGCTACAGCCCTTGGGCCCAAATTCGCGCCATATGCCGCCGGAATCTTTGCCAGATGCATCAAGATCATTCACCGCAATCTTGAGGAGGGTGTCATGGCTTCTGAGATCAACGGTTTCGAACCTCCAGACAAAGATTTCTTGGTCACAAGCCTCGACCTACTCAGCGCCATCATACAGGCCCTGCATGGCCAAGATAGCGCAACCCTCATTACACAAGCACCGACTTTCTTCCAACTCCTAGCTGTCTGTATGAGTGATCCAAACAACGACGTGCGGCAGTCTGCTTATGCTCTCCTCGGAGACTGCGCCATTTACGTCTTCCAGCAGCTCCAGCCCTGTCTACCCGATATCTTGACAATCTTGATCACCCAACTGGAAGTCTCTCAAGTGGACTCCGACGGTCTGGATACTGGATACTCAGTCATTAACAATGCCTGTTGGTCTGTTGGCGAAATTGCCATGTGTCACAAGGAAGGCATGCAGCCTTACGTTGAGAAGCTATTGCAGAAGCTAGGTACCATCTTGTTCGACGAGAGGGTTCCAGAGTCTCTTAATGAGAACGCAGCAATCGCTCTCGGTCGCCTAGGCCTTGGGTGCGCATCTTCGTTGGCCGTTCATCTCGCGCAAATCGCCCCGGCTTTCATTCGCGCTATCAAGAAGGTTCAATGGACAGATGAAAAGTGCCACGCTCTAAGCGGCTTCATGCTAATCGTACTGGCCAACCCCGGTGCTATGGAGCAATCTCTGCTTGAGTTCTTTAGCGACATGTCGATGGCTGACCGTAACGTCGTACAAGGCCCGGCGGGACGGCAGGTGAAGGACACTTTCCAAAAGGTAAGACACCCAAGTATCATCATTCATATTCATGGCTAGCTAACACTAGAACCAGGTCATCGTGCAGTACAAGAGCATGATTCCAAACTTCGACGCTTTCCTCGGTGGTCTTCCTGCCGAGCAACAAGCCCGTTTCAGAGAGCTGTACAGCGTCTAAGCATCTATATTTCCAATCATTCTTTCGTGTGGCACAGCGGGCGTTGAATATGGGTGTATGGCTTAGAGGAAGAGAAGGAAATACCAAACGAAGGGGGCTAACATACTACTACCATCCACGCAGATGTGTGCAAGTCACCCCGGAATAAGAGGACGGGAACGAATCAATGAAAGCATTTACGGCAAAGGGTGGGCAACGGTTTCCCATGGCATCTATAGACACGTTTGTTTCTTATATCTTCCCAGCGAGCGAACCCTTCTGAATCTTTCTTTTCTTTTCTTACATTTCACGAGAGGGCGACGAAACGACATGTTCAGGGCGTTGTCTTCTTTTTCAATCATGTATTCTCTGTGTGCTCTTTTGTGGCACATAACAAGTATTCCATAGCCAAAGTAGATAGCTTAGCTTAGTTCCCATGTCATATGAAGCGACAAATCTAGCGTTGTTCTTTAGTCTTCTTGAAAGAATAATGATTTAGACCATGTCGGGTGTACATTGGTGACGAGTGTATGGCGCTCTCAGACTTTTCCCCTCGCCCCAGTATTTTGTTTGTGATTCTTTGGCATGCCCACCAACAACACCGCCTTTATCACATCTGTCGAAGCTAATTGAGCTTATCCACCAGTCAACTCTATACAGGTGAAGTAGTAAACCATGTGCATTTGCAATCCCATCGCCCCCCTTATCCATGCAGTGCGCTTAGCCCCCCTGGCACACATCAGCAACCCCGTTGATGGCAGCCGATAGCACGCAGGTAGAAGTAAACACCGGGTGTATACTCTTCCAAGTGTGCGTTAGCATGGCTACGAGGTTCTGCGAGGGCTCGAGCGGATGTGGATATCGGAAAGTCAAAAGGGGCGGGGGGATGTTGGGTTCAGTGCTGCGGCGTCATACAACGGGTTCCCTGTCTCTTTTGCTCTCGTGAGGTGTGAGGAATTCGATTGTACGCGACTATTATCCCACTCCACTGCTGTTCGGAGGATTGCTGTGTTGGTTTTGGAGAGGTGGCGATATTATTGTTATTATGATTGTTATTATTTTTCCGTTTCTCCTTGAGTCAAGGCAGAGTTTGCAGTTGCATAGGGGGTAGAGGTAAGTTGCCTTGGCTCACGACTTGATAAGGCGTCACATTACTGGGATCGGTGAAAGATGAGTGGTCTAGTCTGTTAGATGCTTCGAGATGTGTCTAGACTTTGTCTGTCTTGCCGTCTCGACGCAAAGTGTGCGGGCTGTCAAGGTTCTGGTCTATTTTCAATTTTTACTTTGAAGAGGAAGACTGAAACCTCATAGGGTAACGTGAAAGCTTGAACGTGGACTAGGAATACTTGTTCCTGTTTGTTTCTTTGGCCTTGACCGAAGCGTCGCATTCTAAGACAGTCAGATTGCTTGACGGCACAGCTTCGGGCTGTTGTCCGGGTTTAAGCTGAGATAGATAGGGGGTGCTGTTGTACGAAGAAACAGACATGGGCACAATCATGCCGATCGATTGATTGTTCCCAAGCCTGCTGAGAAAGAAGTGGATTCAGGCAGGAGACAGCAGTAAGTTTCGCGGTGGAGGGCGGCGATGAGTTGGCATTTCGAAACAAGCAGCTTCTCGCTATTCTTGCTAAGTTGAAAAATGACGGCGATAGCGCATAGCCCGCAGTTATGCAGTCACAACACAGCAACTTGGACGAAGGTAAGACAACTAGCGATTACTGAACCGTGATCCCCCGAGGTATGGGTTCATGTACGCCCCACTCGCACTACCTTATTTTGCCGCGATCCTTGCGCACTATCGAGCATTGTCCATCGACGTACAATTACTACTCAAAACTTGCGAAACACAAAAGATGAAACTTGGTCGTTGGGGGATACAAGTGTCCGCAAGAAGCGCCGGCGAGACCGATGAGATCAGAAGAGCACCAGCTTTATTGGCATTCTGGCGATTTGCATGATTCCTGCATGGAAATCTCCACGATGGCTCACGACTCAAAGTCCTGGTGTCGATCGTGTGGGATACGACTATTGGAAGGAATCTCGTCGATGATTGCTCCAAACGACTCGTTGGCCGGTCCGAATGTTTCATAGTACGAGCGTTTTTTCCTCCCAGTTATTCGCAATGGGGGAACGGCAAGGGTTTGTAGTTTGTTCAAATTGTTTTCCAAGTTCTTTCAGGCAGCCCGCATGGAGCGTTTGGGGCGACGATATATTGGCAATATCAACAATGAGGGCTTTTGATAAGACTACATGGCATCGGATTGCCGGTTATGATGTAGGTGGATGCAGAAGATGCTGCGAAGATGTATGTTCGGCCGCTGGGAGCGGAGAAGACCCCAGTGTTCGGACTAGACATTGTGCACGCGATGGCCCGTGACAGCGGAGAGGACATGTGTTTCTTGTGTTGCATGCCACACTTGCCGGTACACTCGCATCCCGCGCCAATGGTATGGCAGGTGTAAACTTTTTATAGCTCTCTACCGATGGGTGGAGAGGGATGCTTCGCATAGTGGTGCAGGTAGAATGTGGCTTGCAGATAGCTGGATGATTGTGTATTGTGTGCCGGGGTACGGTTTGTTAAACGTGCATATCGTGCCGCCTTGGCTAGCATGCCTCTATTGGGTGTGACCGATCGCATTGGTATCGCAAAGGACGAAGGCTGTTCAGACGTCATTGGGTGTATCTATAGAAATTGTCAATTACCCTTTGCGGCTACAAGAGTTCTGTTAGTGTGCAGAGTCTTAGCGCGGCTTTCACAAGTCGGCAATTGTCGGAAAAGACCGAAAGCGAAACGCACGTTGAAGGCGTCGACTGAAGAGACAGGTTCCAAGCTTCTGTTGCAGACCTGCGTGCAGAACCCCAGGAATGGCATGGGTAGCCCTAGATGCATGTCGGCTGCAAGCACCTAGGGTAAAGTGAGGTTAATCCTAAGAATAGCTGCTGGGGATCTATCCTAACCAAACATGCCCCCGAGCCGGCTGTGGCTTCACTCACACTAGTCGGCGACTACACATTTTGTCGCGTGGAGCTGTTTTCGCGCGTGCCGCAAAGATGTCTAGTAGAGACCTTCGGCTCGGACTCTGCAGAGTGAGGTGTCGATTGGCCGCTCTGCGATACCACAGTGTGGTTCCTTTCTTAGACCTCGTATCTCGTGACATGTACCCTTTTCGCCAACCGGGGTCCACCGGAGGAGGGAGAGACAGAATAGCGTCATAGCCAGCCCTACAGCTAGCTTCAGATGGGTTGAGGTTTGCTGGGCATGTTCGGCGACGAGATGTTAGTGTACATGTAGTCTGTCCGGCCAGCCAGTTTATGCATGAGTGCAGGTCACGGGAAGTTGCGAAGGTCATGAGTTCGCAATTAGTCTCGCGCAGTTTCAACGGCAAGCAATCTCCGCCGCACCCTGATATCTGCCAGAAGAGGCGGGGGACGTTTGTGGTTTACCCAGTATTGTCATGGCGTTCCTGGGTAGCGAAGGGGCAAGGGGGGGTTGCTCCGTCAGTGAGCTTAATCAGCAGGCTGTCTGTGGCGCTCGGTGAATAGCAGGCGACTAGCGGGAAAAACAAGAATAGAGCAGCTGGTCCGACACCCGCCACGACTCGGCACAACTCACTGCGAAAAGAAGCGGTATGGAATGAACCAGCTTAGTATCGATAAAAAAAATGAAGCCAGCGCGGGCACCATGGCCAGGGCGCGCGATCAGAAAGTGTAGACCCTTTCTGCGCGCAGTGTGCCATCATTCGTCTGGTGACAGGTGACGCACGGAGAGCTATTCTTGGGTACCAGATATTGGCGGGCCCCGGCTTCCGCACTGTGTTAGCGATCTCTGGCCACCATCAGCGTCCTCTGCGCCATTCGCTGGTGGTGGTGGTGGTGATGATGCTGCCTCATCAATGCGAATTGCGTAGGTAGCCACCAGGCTCATAGACAGACAGGCTGGCCTTGCAAGGCCACCGTCCGCTCGCTGCAGTCGCGAGTCTGGCCCTCGACCGGGACCCGTCGCCAGCGCTCACCTCACTCTGGCGACTCGCAGGCAGAGCCAGCACGCTGCAAGAAAATTTAGCAGCGCGCGCCCCGAAGCTGACCCGTGGACCATTGCTCCCTCACCCACAATTATTCACGCGGCTTCGAACTACCCGTTGCAGCTTGGCTCAGCACGCTATCCGCATGCTACTGGTCGATCCTTCTCCACGCACGGCCCGCGAGAGTGTTGGCCGTTCCTCGGTCGTCGGACCTGAATGGCCGTTTTTTACGCCTCTTGCGCGCTGAGCCCCAGCTGGAAGCGGCTCATGCACCTGCACGCTCAAACGTCTCCGTTCCAAGCGGACTGACCAGGGGCTTTGAGCCAGAGAGGGCCGCCCTCTGCTGCAACCCCCAGCTGAATGGGCCGTCGGCCAAAGACGAACATTCACCCTGCTGGGGCCTGAGGTCCCAAGTCTCGCCGTGCAGGGGTCCTCCCCATTGATCCATTCACCCCTCCAACGCCTCACCTGCCACGCCTTCAGCGCCCCAAGTCATGGCCTGCAATGCATCCCGGACGTCTCGCTCTAAAGAGGAGGGAGGGGTCCATGACCGCCGGACAGAAGCTTAATCCCCACGGGAGTTACACCGGGGCTATGTCATACGAGCATGAGCCATCCGGTCCCATCTGTGAATCAATCAGTCCATCGACTGTAGCTCCCGCAAGCTTCTCTGCCCTCCCTGCTAGTCGCTCCCGTCTTGTCGGCTGCTACCCAAGTCCCTTCTCCGCTGCTCGTGGCGTCACTGCTATTTGCGTGGACGCTACGCTTCTGCTAAACGTGGTTGGCCCCGTTTCTTGACGTTTGTCGTCTCTGGGACCTGGGCACAAGTCACCCTGCGCTTTTGCCCACATACCACCCAAGTCCCTCCTTCAGCCTGGCGAGCCTCTAGTCGATTAGCCTTGTCCTGATCCTGCATGGTCACAGTGCAGGGGGCAGGTTGCAGACAAGCTTGACCACATCCGCTGTCACCTCGTCCTGTCGTACCCTCGTTACCTGTCCGTCCGAGGTATCGCTGGCTTTGCGTCAATATCTTGCCAGCCCTAAAGCTATCTAAGCTTATCCTATCTGCACTCTGCACTATATATCACCATAACGCCCATCGCCAGCCTCCAAACCAACACCCTGTCCACTTTAGTCACCGGTTTCGACCCCATTACCCTCGCTTTATCAACCGCCCGCCAGATCTACAGCCTGCATATACACAGCCCCTCGCCAACCCAAAATCTTCTTCATCTTCAGGCATACCACCCAACGAGAGAACACCGCCTACGAACCCCGTCTGTACCCTGACGTTTGCAACACCGACCGCGCCGTTCGGTCCACTTCCCACTTTCGCTAAACGACTTGATCTATCTTTTTAGAAAAAAATGGCTGGTCCCGGTGGTGGCCCTTCAAGGCGCAGCCATACCAAGTCCCGAAAGGGATGCAAGACGTGCAAGAGGAGGCATATTCGCTGTGATGAAACATTCCCGCAATGGTGAGCACCAACGTCTAGTCTTTCAGAACTTGCCAGCTAACAGCTACTCAGCCGCAACTGCACCAAGCACCAAGTCCGCTGTGACTACATGGACAGCCCCACTGCCATGATGCCAGAATCTCCTCAGTCTCCTCAGCAGCCCAACCTGCTCTGGACACCAGAAATTGAGGCGACGATCGAACTCTGGAGACAAACGGGAGAGTTCCCCTTCCCAGAACTTCGAGTTTACCCCCAACCACAATGGCGCGCTTTGACAACGGTTGATCTTCGTCTGGTACACCATCTATCTTCTATATCGAACGAGATGTTCAGGAACAGGACCTCGAAATCGACCCTTTGGACCGACATGATGCCCAAGTACGCACAAACCCCCCGATGTGACCATGCCCCAAAGCACCACTAACGTCTCTAGATTTTTGAGCATTGCCGCGACCCATCCATTCGTTATGCACAGCATCCTCGCATTCTCTGCCTCGCATTTGGCGTGGATCTCACAATCGACTGAAACCCGAAACTTAGCCTTCCACCACGCAAGTCTTGCTCTCAAGGGCCTGCACGACGGAATCACCAACTTTACCAAACACAACTCGGATGCGGTGCTTGCATCTTCCCTTCTCCTTGCATGGCAAGCGACCGACTGGTAAGGATGACCCAAGCAATGTGCTTATTCAAGAACTAACGCAGGGCACTTAGGCGAGGCTGGGCTTCTTTGGTTACCGGCACAAAAACAGTAGGTTGCCTGACGATCTTGCGAATTCAAAAGCTAACAGTAGAGTAGGTCATTCAGTCTATGCAGCCTTGGAGACACGAGTCTCTATTTGCCGACTACATTGCAGAACACACCCCGATGCCTGACCGACATTTCATGAACCCGGTCTGCACCCCGATATCACAAGAAGCACGCGGGGAACAGATGAACGCTCTAGCCGACATTCACGCCTCTCTGCAACGACTTCAGCCGTACTTGGTCCGCAACGAACAGGAATCGAAATGGGTCGACCAGCTCAAGGGCTACCTCGATCGTCTGAGATCGTCCACTCAGCCACAGAGCCCCGAAGAGCAATTCAACCAGCTATATGCTCTACGAAAATGGCTGTTCTGGGTGCCAATTTCGCTATTAGCTGCCAAACGGGGAGATGTCACCGTACTCGTGGTCTTGGCCCATTTCTATGCCACCGCGCTGGCCTTGGAGCCCATGTTCCCAGACGTTGCGTCTGTTTTCGTTGCAGATTTATCTCTCCGTCCGTTGGAAGAGATCACCCAGCTGGTTCAGGGGTTCCAGGATCCACGATACGATTCTCGCATACAGACCATGTCATACCTGGTACAATTCCCGATCGACATGGCATCATCATACAAGACCAGGCAAGAGTGGACAAGGCAACAAAGCATGGCAATTCCCCCCATGCAGCAGCAATCGGCCTACGCACTGGAATCCATAAATCAGGATCTCGAAAACCACATTGCACAGTATAGCTACGGCCAAAGCCTATCTCCCGCCTTTGCCCCATCACCGCTCACATTTCTCCCTACTGGTATGGCCTCCACGCCACAGTCGCCATACCTCGAGGTCCCTCGATCCGGAACTGTGGACACATACGGAACAGCTAGCAGCTACGCCTCGTCGAGTAGCTACGCATCTCCCCTGGGGTCACCTGCAGCGCTGCTGCCGCCGTACTCAGCCCCACAAGAACACGCATACGCATTCGGAATGCAATCTGGTTATCCTAGCGGGTTCGTGGCTACACCTATCTGGACGTGAACGAACGCGCGCTGAACGATCCCTCAGGAACCAAATGAGTGCTACCCCAATGCATGTCATTGCTTCTCAACCTCATCACAATTCTACACCTGATGCGGGAAACGCGCAAGGCCAGCCACCGACCGCGGGGTACGTACCAAGCCAGTACAGTCAGGCCTGAGGACCACGATTACGGAATTTCGAGGAATCGCACCGATGAGGTGAAACATCACATCCGTCCGGCCCGTCCTCGTCATCTCCACCACTGCATGGGATGAGCACAATTTCCGATCGATTGGCTCGCGCCCATGGCGGCGGCCATGGTGAGCACAGTTGGGCCGATGGCCTACAATGACATGCACTCAGTTGCACGCTGTCGAAGGCTTGCGCCGTAAGCCGCTCAGGGACTAGCGGCGGCGACGCTTCGGCATAACAGACGGAGAAGCAGGAGAAGGAAAGGTTTAGCGAGTGGACATTCCCTGCATCGACAGGGAAGATGCGCGTGCTACCCTGTTACGTCAAAGGCAACCGGACCGGCGTTCGCTAAAAGGTGGGAAGCAGATGGGGTTGGCGGAAGACTTGCCCGGCGTGGCAGAGGCTGACCAGCCATCACGGTCACCTACGACACCAAGCTGGCGCAATTGAAGCGCAAGCACGACATCTTATGAAACGACACAAATGGAAGGAGAAAGAATCTGCATTGGGAGTGGAGCTGCGGCTCGGAACACCATGTTGGGAGATTTAGCTGGTCATCCAGGAAGATGACTCCAATCCTCCGCCCTTCCCCGACTTGGGCGCAAGGATACTTAGGCATCAGTAGATAGCCATGCACAGAAGAATTAAGGTTATCCAGTACCGGCTTAGCCTCTCAGCCCTAATAGTTTTCCCATGTGATGGCCATGGTGTACCCTGCAGTTAGGCGTGAAAGATGGACAGGTCAGTTGCCAATTATAGCCGGGCGTGGGACCAATGAGCAGCAGACACCCCACCTTCGCTTGTTATTATCAACCCAGCAGGGCGGATTTACGTACAAGCATGTCGCAGAGAACCAGGACCATCGATGTAGCACAGAAGCTTCCCTGCTGCCTGCGAGGTCCACAAAGACACGTTTTGTCCCATCAAGGTAATCCCTAATGTGACGGTGTCAAGGGCGTGCAACCGTAAGACAAGTAAAAGGGTAATCGTACGCTAATGTATGACCCACAGCAGGAAGAGGGTCGAGCGTGATGTCATTCCAGTCGACCGGTTCGCTTTTCGCGGGTAGCGGGAGGCCAGTTCGCCGAGCACCGCCACGCGTCCATTGGCCTATGTACAGCCAGCTACCTCCTTTGGGGCTTGATTGCGAAGAGCCTGCAGTGTCGGTGACGTTGCACAGCCACACCCATCCGGCTTGGCACGGGCTAAAATGCTTCCGATCCGGTGAGCAGCCCTCCGCCATAGTCCTTCGCGTAGCTTTTTCGCACAGAGTTACTGCAACGTCGGCCTCGCTAAGGCTTTACGCCCAAAGTATGGGGCAATAGGCTCCTCGTCCATGCCTTAGGTGAGCGCAGCAATGGGGAAGGTGCAAGCGAATCGAGAGCCTTCTGGCATGACCTCCGCTAGCACCATATGCACTCTGTATCAGATGTCGCTCCAAGGTGTCTATTGCATCGGATGAGGCACCCAACGTGTTCACCGACATTACATGCAGTTAGTTGGTCAATACCAAGTCTTAGCTAATAGCCTTTCCCAGAGACTAGTCAAGAAGATCCATCGTCTCGGCATCTCGGTACTCTTGAGTAAAATGCTAAGTCCCAGCAGGAGCTGCCCAAAAGGAAACCTCGCTCTGGCTGGTAGACTTCGGGCGTTCTTCACTAACATGGCAAGCCCAGCGAGACGCCCCTTGATCGCGTTTCTGCTTTCCCTGTCGACAGGGACAGGCGAACAGAGCAAATCCAAAGCCGTTCGCGTAATCACAGGCAAGACATGCCCGACCCACAACAAATTTCCGCCGTTGTTCCTATGAAGCGGTTCCGCTCCGTCGGTGTGTTCGGGCTCCGCCGTCTCCATCGTACGCCCTACACTCCTTACTACTTGCCACGGCATTCTGTCAACAACGTGCTGAGCGTTTCGTCAAGTTTTCCACAAGTCATGACCCGCTTGGAGCCTCAAGAGTCATGTGATGCCGAGGCTCGGCTTCGCTCCGATGTTTGCGAACTACACACTCACTCGTGACGAGTTTAGTTTCGGAAGAATAAGGCCGTCACTATGCCTCCTGTCACCATAGTCTGCTGCTGTCGGTGCTGAGCTAAGTGTGCAGGAGAGGATAAGAGGAAGTCGCTGCACTCGCGGATGACTCGGCATTTGGCTACGGCTGCCCACGTGCAGCAAACTAATTATTGACCGCTAACCTACGTATCTGACGATCTGCCCATCCCTCATCGGCCGAGATGCAGCTGTGATCTGCCCATGTACGTGCAAAAGATCGCAATTGTGCACTAATACGAATCAGGTCATTGATAATTTTCTATCTTCGGAAACAGCACATTGCACGCTCACCTTCTCTCTCAAGGCGATGATCCGACCCTCCGCGGCTCCCGCATCACCTTCGCGCATCCACGGCACCATGCTGCCGAAACCCTGGAGTTCAATCCGGACGATACGATCCGCACATATGGCTATTAGCACGAGGCACCTGCACCTACACCTGCACCTGCACCTGCATCTGGGGAGGTAGTATCGCGATCAAGCTCAATGGCCATCGATTCTCTAGTTTCGAGTCAGGTACGCGTTCTACGTTCGAACGAAGTCGCCGGCGTACCAAGTTTTCTGGGGATCTTCTTCTACCTCGCGCACGCCCGTTCTGGCGCTGCCCTGGCGGGTCCATCACCGGAATCGACTCCTACGAGAAAATTCCGCGCTTGCGCTATATCGGACCCCGATGCACTACAAACTTCCTTGCGCATCTCTGTGATCCGACCACTGAATCTATCCTCTACCGGCGTGAAGCACACGATTCAGGAGGCACTTGTCTAGCCGCACTCAAGTCTCGGTAATTCTTACTGCAGCACAATGGCTTAACGAAAAGCGGCGGTAGTCGTCCCGCCAGCAAACACTACTACTTGCCATCGCTTCCACTTCCCATCGTTCCTACTATTACCGCAAATCCCCGAGCAGAAGCGAAGAGAAGATCAACACTCAACAGAGATCGACAGTTCCCATCGTGACGCAAAGTCTCTCTCTTTTGCAACGCGCGGCACTTGGGTTTCTACCCCATTACAACCCAACTTTCTGAAACAGGGTCCATCAAAATTCCCTTCGAAATGGTGATAATCTCATAAACCAATCCTAGCATGCATATTTCGAATGACCCTCGTCACAAGTCCTCAGCTCCTGAGCTCAGACGCTGTCGCAGTATAAGCCCGAGTATAAGAGCGAAGGCGGTACCTGACGCGGCATGGCTTCTGCTGTCCTCACGAACCATAGCTCCTCTGCTATAATTGAGCTAATGGGACGTGCCGCACGCCCGCCCTTGAATACGAAGTCGGAGACTAAATCTCGAGATACGAGGACGCGGGTTTGGGGGTGGCTTGTCTTTTCCCGCATGCCCCGTCATTGGGGGTGCACGACAAGAATTCCGATTCGGTTTTCCACTTTTAGTATAAGTCTTGATGGCAGTCGCAAAGTTGGGGATATGCCTTTTTCCAACATCTTCATTCCAATGGTGGACGACGGCCACACGGTCGACAGTATCGTACGATACCCATCTCTCCCTTTGGCGCTATCTTTTTCGAGTGCGCAAGCGACGCACGCGATGATTGGTCTGACTGGGCAGCAGCCCATGTGCGCGATAGTGAAGGCTTGCTGGGCTTTCTTGGGTCCTCAAGGCAGACTCCAACTCACTTGGACGATCTCGGACAGCATTGTGCGAAGAGGACGCGACTTTCTGCATCGCCAGGCAAGCGAGAACAGCCTGGCCAGCGACACTAACGTGTTAGACGAGGTGTCAAACTGGCGAGAGCTCTCCAAGAACGCACTAAAGCTTTCGGTACCAAAGTTTACTTCTACACTGACCTCACTGTGTTCTGCGTCAACGAGGCAAGAAGAGAATGAGTCAATGGCATAATAGCGTGCGGCAGATTCCATGGTAACATTCGTCGTAGGATCTTCGCGCCTTGGAACTCCTGCCAAAGCGTGTATGCAGACGAAATGTTTCTAGACTGAATGGGGTGATAAGCTTCTCGACGCGCATCTAGCACGCCCACCGGAAGCTACGCTATCCACCGGGAGGTATATCCTAATCGCCCATCGGGGTGCAGATTCCACGCGTCCACCATGTCATGGCAAAACGCAAAATCTCGACCCCCTTTCTCTTTTCCTATCTTCCTTGCGCCATCAAACTTCCCAGCTCCAAGCATCCCACTCATTCTGCCAAGACAGCGGTTCTAATGCTCCTTCCTTACTCAGGATCTGGCCCAAGGTGCACTCCTCAAAGGTAACGGGAGGCTGGTGTTCAATATAAAAGGCATCATACCGCTCATCCATGGCATCTCTCAGATTGCTCACCTCACCATTCGGGTGTAGTGCTTCCCAAGGTCTCGTGCAGACCCTTCCTTTGCAGCGCTTGAGCGTAAGCAACAGAGCATCAAGTCTAGCCGTAAGTTTACGAATAGACCAGCCATTATTCGTAGTCGTGTCATGGCCGTAGAGATTGGTAAGTTGGTAAGCATCACTCTGCAGCACATGGCGCAATCAGCAAAACTGCGCACGTTTCCTTTCACAGTAAAACAAGGAAACACACATACCGTCATGTCGTAAACTTCATGTTCATTGGTGCACCACACTGTGTACGAGAGGTCATACTCATCTCCTACAACCCTGACAGTCTTATACGTATTATTCGCAAAGCTGTCTTGTCCATAGAATGTATTTCCTTCCACAAGATATTTGCCCCAGAACTCAATATTCACATGTTCGCTCTTTTCGTTGCGCGCTTGCATATCGGTTGTCACTGGGATCGGTTCGCCGTCAAAGTCCTCACGGAGGGGTATGCCAGCGAGATGAAACAATGTAGGGACGATATCCGTGTGGCTCGATGGAACAGTTTGCACCGCGCCTTTTGCTACGCCCGGTCCGCGAATGAAGAAAGGTATGTTGACGTCTTCTTCGATACCACAGCTTTTGCCGGGAGGCAGCCTGTGTTGCCCAATGTGGAACCCATTGTCTGTTGTGTAGATCAGGTAGGTGTTTTCGAAGACTTCGGGACTGGCTTCTAAGCGGCTTATGATGGAGTCGATGAGCTCGTCGACGGACTGGAGGGACTGGACACGCCGGCGGTACCAGGCGTCGTTGTAGTCGATCTCGGATTGGTTGAGTTTGCGGAGTGTTTTGAAGTACGATGTTGTTCCAGTCTGGTGTCGTTGTCATTAAGGAACGCGTTCATTCGCCAGCAGGAAGAGCTATACATACTATGTTTGGGTTGAAATTTGGTGTCCGAGGTACCTTTGCGTCGGGGAAGAGGTGCTCATGCCTTTTTGCTGGTACCGGGGGGAGGAATTTTGGTGGTCGGGGCTGGGTAATTGTCTCGGAATGAGGTGCGATAGGCGCGACACCTAGGAAGAAGGGCCGGTCAGACGCAGCGATAGCTTCTTCTAGGAATCCAATTGTAGTGTTGGCTATAAGATCAGTGGAATATTCCCCGGCTGGGTTTCTGTATGGCTCGTGGTTGCGTGTTAAGGTGGCATTGTAAAAGAGGTAGGTTCCAGGATCGATCAGGACTCCTTCTGTTAGCAGAGGCCTTATGAATAGAATTGCTAAATTTCTCACAGTCTGATCCGTTCCAACCCGCGCTCCGAGGGTTGTCGTAAGTGGAAATGGAGTGCCCGTTCATAAGCTTGCCGACATAGTAAGTATTGTATGAAGCTTCCTGGAGCCACACAGGAAGATACTGTTGATTGAAGCCTTCCTCGATAAACCTAGGATATCCACCTGGACAGAGTAAGTTTCCTCCTTTGCCAAATCCTGATCAGGGAGATTTTACCGTAAGGAGCAGAGACATCGGTAACATTAGTGTTGTGCGCGGCTTTCCCTGTCAGGAGCGAAACGCGGGACGGGCAGCATAGCGCGATAGTGCAGAAGTGCTTCTTGAACCAAGTTCCTTCTTGTGCGAAGTGTTTTTGCACAGAAGCCTGATACTCCAAGGAATCAAGATGTAGATCTTGATCATCAGTGATGATGAAAATGAAGTTTGGTTTAGCAGAGCGACCTGCGATGGCAGATACGCCTAATGATAGCGACAGTAGGATCTGGCTTGCTTTCATCTTAGAGAGATTGACACAGAATTCGTGAGGGAAAAAACAAAAGAAACCCCCGAACTCCCATCTCTGGCGACGGCTTTATAACTGTCATGGCGGCGCTAAGACCGGTCCAGTCCCACATCATCGCGCGAAGTTGATGCTTCATTGCGTGCTCGAGAAAGAGGTTAGGGTCATTCGCACGCCCACCTCAATAGCAGTTTTGTCCAATAGTACAACGTCGATGTACCAAGAAAGGACGTGTATAGGATTCCTCAGCACGCGGAATCCAATGCGATACGGTTCAACTCTTTTCTCTTCTCAGACGTGAAGGCTCAGGCTCTCGCTATTGGTGATGCGCAAGATATGAGATCCGTGTGGTAATTGAGAGTGTCTGCTGTGATAACATAATAACACCTTAGAATATTCCAGCTCTTCCAACTTAATATGTGACTTTCAGGACAGAATGGAACAAAGTAACATTTGGTGCATATACTAGAGAAACGTTTCTGGCTAGTTTTGGGGTTTTCCACAGCCGAGTCAGTCATGGATTACACTACACAAAAAATTTGGCGGAGCGACATGTGACGCGTTCGATGTGACCCAAGGTGACTATGGGAGTTCTCTACGGTACGGACAAAGAATGCAAGAAGAAAAACGAATGTTAGTTGCTTGGTAGGATCTTCGCTCAGGATAGCCCATGTAGCATTGACAAGGTGGGGTATTCGGAACGGTTCCGAACACGGGCCGATATGTTTCCGGCGGTAGGCGTCTTTCGATGGCGTAAGGGCCATCTGCGACAACGCATTACAAACCAGAGTAACTTGACCACGACACGCAATCATGTCTGGAGGTTGGAATACGATAGAGTCCGATGCCGTATGTTTTTTGTCTATGCAACTATCCACCGCTTACTAACTTGCGCAGGGCGTGTTCACCTATCTGATCGAGAAGCTCGGCGTTAAAGGCGTACAGTTCGAAGAGCTTACTACCCTCGAAGCCTCGGACCTCCAAAATCTCGGCACATTGTACGGCGTCATCTTCCTCTTCAAGTACCCTACGGGCGAGAAACCCAGCGATGTACCCAAAGATGGCACCTACGACCACGAGGCGGCGAGCACCCTCTTCTTCCCGGCGCAAACCATACAGAATGCCTGCGGAACACAGGCGATAGTGTCGCTTCTGCTGAACCGAGAAGAAGAAGTGGATATTGGCAAAGAGCTCAAAGAGTTCAAGGAATTTGCGGGCGACTTCCCGCCAGACGTATGTTCACCCAAGGAGGACATGTTGAGGCAAAGGACTGATAAGTCAACAGCTGCGCGGAGAGACACTGTCAAACTCTGACCTCATCCGTGAAACACACAACTCCTTCGCGCGCTCTTCTCCCTTCATCGACGAGACACAGCGAACAGCGACCGAAGACGACGATGTATTCCACTTTATCGCGTAAGCAACCTGGAGATGATAACAATTCCCCTTCCACAAGGGCATAACTAATGCACAATCCCAAACAGCTACACAAGCATAAACAACAAGCTCTACGAACTCGACGGCCTCCAACCCGCGCCCATCAACCACGGGCCTTGCACACCTTCCGACTTCCCTCAAAAGATCATTCCCGTCCTCCAACGCCGCATCGCCCGTTACCCCGCCACAGAAATCCGGTTTAACCTCATGGCCTGCTGTCGCGACCTACGTATCCGCGCCCGGGAGTTTGGCGACGAGGACGAACTGGAAGAGCAAGAAGATAAACGCGCAAGGTGGCTGTGGGAGAACTCGTTACGAAGGCATAATTTCGTAGGCTTTGTGGGTGAACTACTCAAGGGCGTGGTGCGGGCGAAGCTGGAAGAGGGTGGTGATGCGTACGATAAGTGGGTTGAGGAGGCCAAGGGGAGGTCGTCGAAGAGGAGGGAGGATCTGAGGAAGCAGGGCATTGCCGAGGATTGAGTGTAGTTGATCAAGTCTGACGCAGGCTGCTGTGCAGACAGACAGTGACATGGTGAGAATGTGAGACCTGTGGCATGATGATATTTCATAGGCTCGTTTGGTCAGATGCCTCCGATGATTACGACTACCAGCCAATTTGCACATTTCAACTCATACGCATGCATCTGCCCTATTGCAGAATTCCATCACTCCACTGTCGCGAAGATCTTCGTCACTCTCGTACTGATACATGTCTTCAGCGTCTCGACTTAATCTTTAGCAACCCTCAGGTGTTTCATCAGTCACAAAGACGAGCATGAAAATTGGACTGGTATCTGGCATTCATAGGCTCCACTATGTACTACTAAAATGCTGTGCTCAACTCATCCACATCATCCAAACGTATTCACCGAAAGAAAAAAAAAAGCAAGATGCACTGCAGCAAAGCCTGATAAGGAAAAACGCCGTGTCCGCTATGCCAGCCTGATCATATGAAGAAAAGAGGGGATATAGAAGATTTCGCTACATAACTTCATAAAAACATGGCATCTGGTAATGGTATATCGATGAGGTCGTGAAGGTCGGAAAAGAAATCAGAGAAAGAAAAGAGACGGTGAAGAAAGAACAAAGGGAAACGAGGGTTGGGCGAGGCGACTTATAGCTCGCTCGCCGCGCAGTAGCTGAGCGGAGGAGACTGGAAGAAGACGGGTTCCAGAGCGCAAGAAGTAGTGTCCTGTTCGGTTGCGGGTAGGCTAGCGTTGGACACGTCTTTAACAACGACAGCCTCGACTGTTTGCACAGAGGGAACTTCGGTCTTGAGGTCAGCGACGGGCACAAGGTCGACGGTAGAGTCGAGGAGTTCTACTGCGCGGCTGGTAGGCAGTGCGTCCTCGGGCTCTAGAATGGTTTCGTCGACAGAGATGGGAGCGTTGATCTCAGGGTCCGCAATTTCCAGAATGGGTACGGATACGGCTGCGGCCGTCTCCTCTTGCATGCTGATGGCGGTTTGATACTCGGTGACGGTGAGAGTGGAGTAAGAAGTCGATGTCATGGTCGCAGTGACAGGCATTGGCATTGAATCTGCTGCGACAATGTCGGTAGGCAGTTGGAGCATTTGTGCGGTTGAAGATTGTTGTTGGACTGCATGCATGCTCATGGCTAGGTAGGCGACAGCAGCACCGAGGATAAGGATGACGAAATTGCGCTTGTCAGCTGCGAGAACGACAAGGTAGTTCTTGAGAAGTATGCTGAGTGGGACCTCAGACGATGAGCGAGGTCGAAGCGCAGCCTCGGCCGCTTCCTTCTCCTTGAGAGCGTGTTCCAGGGCGCGGAAGCGGTCAGCGACGGCATCCGATTCAGCGAGAGCTCTGGCCTCCATCTCTAGACGAACGGCTTCTTTGGTTTCTTGCAGCTTAGCCGCGAGGTCCTCTTCAAACTTCTTCTTCTCAGCGGCCTTCTCTTCGATGCTTCTTTGCAGCGCAGCAGCAGCCTCCTCGAAGCTCTTTTGTAGCTCTGCTTCTTCCTGGCGCTTCTTCTCGTTGGCCTCCTCTTCCAGGATCTTGGTCTTAGCAGCGGCTTCTTGTATCTGCCGTTGGAGTTCGACGGTATATTGTTGCTTGCGCTTGTCTGCCTCCTGCTCCTCACGTGCCCTCTTCTCGAGCGTCTTGCGGACTTCTTCGGGAACCCAGGGGTGGATCTCGACGTCGCACCTTTCCATGTCGTTCCAGCACGCGCCCCAAGCCGCGGCGCGCATCAGTCCGTTGGCAGCATAGATCTTGATGTCCCACTTCCTTGTGCCGGCGCCGATGCCCTTGCCAGGCTTCTTGAGCTGGCGATGGCAGTCGATGCACATGCTGTGATCACCATTGGCCGATGTGCTGCCCTCGGTGAGAGTGCCTCCGCTCATCCGGCTGCCCCGTCCGGTGTTCTCATCGCCAACACTCGCGGTGTCGTCGTCGTCTTCCCGGTCTTCGTCGTCATCGGGGGCTACGAAATGTCCACATGGGAGTATGCGGGGCGTCTTCAGCTCAAGGCTCTCCAGTATGCGCTCCTCCAGCAGGTCATACTCGTCTCTGGGATGGGGAATGAGAAGGCCACGGCGCATCAGGATGATGTCCTGCAGCTTCTCCTCCAGTAGCTTGTAGTTTTCGACTAGCCAGTCCGGCATGATCCTTGCCATGATGTCGTGTGAGTAGGGTAGCTGCATGGGCAGGATGGTGACATGCAGCAGAACGAGGGGAGCTTGTTGGGGTGTGGGCGTGGGCCTGGGACTGTGAGGCTCGCGTATGCTCCTTCTTCTTGAGCCAGACTGCCTCGAACCCGGTGTTTCCGCGCCTCCATTCCTGCTAGGCGTAGTCAACTTGTATGAGCCCTTCAAGCGCTCGTGCGAGGACTGGTGGGCAAGCATTGGCGGAGGCGACGACATCTGCATTGCGCGTACAGAGTCTGTATTCCTGAAGCGCGGTCGCTCCTTGCGAGCCCGCGCACCTGCTTCATTGGCTGGGAGGATGGCTTTGGAGGAGATGGATGATTCCGAGGGAATGGCCGAGACGAAGCTGTAGTGCGACGACATCCGCGGTTGTGATCCCGGTCGCGACGTGTACGAGCTGCGGTAGGGCTGGGGCTCGTCGTCGGGTTCCTGTGATTGCTGCTGTTGCTGGAGTTCAATGCTATGTACGACTTGGTTGGGGAACGAGCGTTCAGAGTGGAAAGAGTCGCCTTCCTCATACATGTCCGAGGGCGACATGGGTTCGCGATCCTGTGGGTCCTCGTAGACGGCGAAAGAGGTAAGGCCGGCTGGCTGGGGTGACGGGTGGTGCATAGTAGTCATAGCGGGCCTTTGCTCGTTGCTCGTGCAACTGTACTGGAGGGCGGGTGCAAGGACAATGGCAATGGCAAACCTGAGGCCCAAGTGTACGAACAGTATACTCTACGGAAAAGAGGTAGGATGGCAAGTCAGGGATCCCATTCTGAATTTGATTGAGACGGACCCCTCGAGTGCGTGGTCACTCGACAGTTACAATCTGGCGAGGTTGGGGCACTAGTGGGATGCGTTGTCGACGTGTCAAAAGAGTGCTGGCGTTTGGTTACCACACCGACACTTTTAGCGGGGCCGTGGTTGTGCCAGTAACCACAAAGGGGCGGCAACGGCGCCTAGTCTGCCCCCAGCCCCATCCTTTCCCTGCCACTTTGCAACGCTTGAGACTCGACAATGCTCGACAATGGATACACCGTCGGTACATGTCCCGCGTGCCCGGCGATTCATTGGCCCTGGACGAGAACCATTGGCCTTTGATAGGATACGAGTGGTTCTGTCTGCAGCTGTGCAGCCTCACCTTAACAACACCTCGACTAGCCCCGAAATGCCTAACCCTTACAAACCACACGCACCGTCCTACGCGCGCATGGCGATGGGCAAAGAGAGGTGTCAAGCTGTTGAGATACAGCCGGCACACTGCGAAGTAAAAAGAACGTTGAAGACTCACATGGCTCTCCAAATGCCCCAAGCTCGTCCACCCAAGGCCTCGGCACTAAGCTGCACGGCCCCGGATGTATGTGATCGGATGAGAATACTGTCAGCCAGTGCACTCGAATCGCGCTGCGGGGCAACGCCCCTCACCCAGACCGTAAACTCAGACCCGTCTCTTACGGTGAGCATCACGTGACCCGCTCGGCCATTCTGCACGCCATCGGACCAAAGCCTCCACCCGAAACTCTGCTCCAACCATCCTCAGTAGCCCATGCATCTCAGGTGGATAGATCCACTCCATAATTCATACTCCAAGAAAAATCAAATAGTACGACACAAGCAATGGACGATCCATCAGCCCTGAACAGTGCGACGTAGCTTTGTTGACTTGAATAAAATTCGTTGATACTTCTTTCGTCTCCATGCTCAACATAAAAAAAGCACGTCTCGCCTTGGTTATACACGCAAGCTTGTGAACAGACATTCGCTCCAAATCTATACCATATTCGATTTCCTTTCATGCATGCATCTACAACTCATCCTTCTCCTTGCCCAGGTTCTGGAGCTTGATGCCGTCGGCGTTTACACCGGCCTTCCTGAGCGCCTCTTGTAGCTCCTCGTCAGTTGGGCCCTCGCCACCGTGAGCAGTGTGCTTGATGTCACCAGCCTCCATGTCTTCGACCTGTTGCTGCGAGTCTGGGTGCGGGTGCTCTGCGGCGGCAGGCTTTTCAGTCTCCTTGGTAGCCGATTTCTTGGTCTTGCTCGCAGCCTTCTTAGACTTGGTAGTTTTTGACTTTGGCTTAGTCGTCTTTGACTTTTGCTGGTTCGGGGGCTTGAAATGCTTCATCTTCTTCATCATCATGTCCATGACCACATCATCCAACTTCTTCTTCTCCGCCTCAATCTCCTTGACAGTAAATGCGGGCTCGTCGGTCTCGGTAAGCTTGCTCTGTTGAGCTTCCTTCTCATCGAGCCAGGCCTGGGCTTGGGATGCGAGATCCTGAACAGTCTTCAGATCAGATTCAGTGTAGACGGTAGGGACTTCGGTGATGACAGGCTCGGCTGGCTTCTCTTCGTCCTCGTCGAGCTCATCCATAGGGTCGGCGGATGAGGACGCCGACGCTTCAGCTGAAGCCTTGGAAACGGCCTCGCTGCTCTTGGAGCTCTCAGCGTACTGAGTCTTGATCTGGCCATCGACAAGCTGCTCAACCTCTTTGATGTGAGCAATGGTGTCCTTGAGCTCTTTGATTGCGTCTGGGCGCTTAGCGGCTTCAGTCCTGCGGTTAAGAACAGGCTTGACGATATCTTCGAGCTCCTTGAGTTTGCTTCGGAGAGTCTTTTCATCGGCGTCTCCGCCTTCAGAGTACAGCCAATCCGAGGTGGCACTGAGCGTCTTCTCAAGAGTGGAACGGACGGCCTCGGTGGAAGCCCCAACGAATGACTCATCCTCAAGGTAGTCGCGAGCACGGTAGGTGAATGCTTCTAGTGAGTTCAGTACCTCTTCACGAGCGCGGCGGGACCTGTCAGATGCATCAAAAGCGGTGAGCCTGTTTCGTGTTAGTATTTGAAAGCATTTGAGTCAATATCAGATAAGCTCACCTATCTTGCATCCTCTTGAACTCTTTGCGAGGTAGCTTCTTGTATCCCAGTTCCTCAACTTCGTAGGTGATGGCGGACCTAATAACCTTGATCTTCTTCTCGCCAGCCTGCGCGGCATCAGTGCTCTCAGCGCCAGCCGAAGACGAAGACGCAGACGCAGACGCAGATGCGGACGACGAAGAGCTTTCGCCCTCTTTCAAAGGCTCCTGATCTTTCTTGCCACCCATGCCGAATAAGTTCTTGACACCGTCAACGATACCTGCCTTGGGCTCCTCGGTCTCAGTTTCACACGTGACCCATGCGGCGAGAACCTCGGGAGTACCAGTAACAGGGCTAAGTCTGACCTGAACGTAGTTGTTGAAGCTCTCGCGATCGCACTTGTCTTCGTCAATCATCTTAGTGACGGCCCTCGTCAGGTTGCCGCTCTGGAAGTGGAGAGTAGGCTCCTTGGAGATTTCGCCACTAGCTCCAGGTACAGCCTGGTACATGGTGAATTCAAACTCGCCCATCATTTGGAAGGGAAGTTCCTTAATCGCGCCAAGCTTGGTGCTAGGCGTGAAGATCTTTTGGTCGCGGTCCTTCATGTTGAACATGTACTGATAACCGTGGTTGTAGCCTTGGGTGTCTGATTCACGAATCTCCTTGACACGGAAGGACGGGCTCAAGCTGGCGGCCTTGAAGGCTGCACCAAAAACAGCGGCCTCGTCCGAGTTGACGTTGGCCCTGATCTTGCCCTTTCCTGCAATTGCCTCAAGACGGGCCTGAACAAAGGGTGTACGGCTTGCACCGCCATGGACAATCACAGAGTCGAGATCTTCGATAGTGAGACCAGCTGCTTCGAGAGCTCGGCTGATGGGACCTTCGACACGTTCGGCGTAAGTAGCTGCAAGCTCCTCGAACTTGGCGCGAGTGAACTTGTATCTAAAGTCGACATCCTCGTAGAAGCTCTCAAAGAATGAGTTGGTCTCTTTGTTGGCGCTGAGCATCTGGCGAACCCTCTCCGCCTCCTTGAAGAGCTTGGCGGCGGTACGTCCGTGAGTCTTGACTTGCTCGGGTGTGAAAGATGCGCTCTTTGCGGCGGGAAGCTCCACAAAGGTAGAAACCATGTCATCAACGATGAGCGAGTTCAGCGCGTCACCTCCAAGTGTCCTGTCCCAACCGGTGCCCATGACTTGGACTTCCTGGATCGTCTTGTTGCGCCTGCCCACATCCTTGACGGAGCGGCCCTGAAACTTGAGAATTGTCGCAGACGCGGATCCAGCGCCCATGTCGAATACCATGTTGATCTCTGGCTTCCCGTCCTTGGTGATATCCGGGAATGTCCTGCCGGTAGCGTAGTTGAGACCCACAGCCAGACCGTCAGAGACAACGCCGAGGACCTTTAGGCCAGCCAAACGGGCTGCGACCTCTAGTGCGCGCCTCTCGGCGACGGTGTAGAAGGCCGGAATGGTGAAGACGACCTCCTGGACATCGTAGCCCTTGCCTGCCATCAATTTTGCGTTTTCCCTGACATTCTTCAATTCCATGGCCAGTAGCTCTTCGACCATGTATGATTTGTCCTCGGCGAAGGTGCTGCTCTGGAAGCTGACCGTCTGGCGTCCCTCTGTGCCTGTAACCTCGAGTGCAGGATACCGTGCCTTGTATGTGCTGACCGCATCGTTGTCGCTCGAAACACCCAGAAGGTGCTTCAGGTTGGGGTATACCTCGCCGGGGAATCGTCCCTGTAGCGCAATCGCGTCGCCACCGTAGAAGCGTTCGGGGAAGGAGCCCGCAGGGAGCGCACCACCTTTCGATGGCTTGAATGCGATGGCCGCGGTTTCTTTTCGTTTCGAGTCCTTGGTGAGGACAATCTCGAGAGGGATGCCGGGCTTGACCAGCGTGGCCTTGATGTATTCGGTGCCAAGATCGACACCTATGACGGCTGAGGCAGCCGAAGCCGTCGACGAGAAGAGGAAAAAGAGGCCGAGGAGAAGGGTCGCAGGCGACAAATGCGCTCTCCGGCGTCCGGGAGGCGCCATGTTGTGTGTGTGGAAAGGGACAATGTGTCGTTGACCGCAGGCGCGGGATGCTCGTAGTGCGATGTGCAGGCTCCGCGGGGGAGGAGCAGGGTCTGTAGTGTTAAAGGGCACGGTGCAGAACAGAAGAGAAAGTACGGGAATCTATCCCAATGAAAAGCGGTGAGTAGAGTGTCGGTCGAAACCGTGGTACATAGAAAGTGGAATCGTGGGCGGTTTTGTGGTACATGTAGTCTTAAGAGCTTCCCTGTTCGAACATATTTGACACCTGGTCTTTCTCAAAAGGCCAGTTTGACCTTTGAGCACCAACCCACGTCACAGGTTAATCATTCATCTGATGCTAAGCTTAATTTATGGCAGCCTAGTGTATTCAGTGTAATATACACATCTGTTCTTATCCCCGTCTACACGGTCTGACACTTCGTGCGGCTCTCGAGATCCTTTGATTATCTCAGCCAATCACGTCGCAAGGAAGCACATCTTCGCCGCAACGTAGCCCACGGACGGCGAGCTCTCGCTATGCAGCAACGTTCCACCCTCCGTTGTGTTCCATATGCGCTTCGGTTGTCTTGCACCAGCGGTAACGTTTTATGATCTGGCCAAAAGCAGTACCGTGGTCTTTCACGTATGGCACCGGTCCATCATATTCCACGGTTAAACTCGACCAGCCCATCCTTACCGCCTCGCTCGTGAAACTCGGGCTCCAAAGATGTTGCACTGATAGCCTGGCGCTGCGGGAATGCGGCGAGCGCGAGCGGCAGTGCGAATATGGAGGTCGTAAAGATGAGGCCTAGATATTCGTTAGCCAATACTGCCTTGCTGCTGCCTTTGCTGCTGCTGCCACTATTGTTGACTCACCTAGATTGACTGGTGTGACCATTCGAGGTCTCTGCTTGAGCCACTCCGTCTTCTGTAGCTTGACGAGCAGGAGAGGTGGCAAAACCATGATGGGCGTAGCGTTGAGCACTCGACTCACTGCCGTCTCTCCTACGGCAAGCGTGGCTGCCTTCTTGCTCTTGCCTAGAGGCTTGACCTCGAGATCGCCAGTTTCCACTCTGCGCCTCTCAATCTCTGACAAAGCCGGGTAGACGTCGATGCCCTGCCTAATCTCCTCACCGCGCATGAGAAAGACATTGAGCGCACCTGCTGTAGCGACGGCCGCGAACGGCACCAGACGCCCCGCAATGACTTTGGCGTTCGGCGAGAGGCTCTTTAGCCGGGGTACCAGCGCATTGAGACCGACGGCGACACCGCAGGATGCGCTGACAGCGAGAAGGTATGACTGGATGATAGTCGAAGTCGAGAGGGGGATCGACTTGTTCGCGTTGGAGAAGTTGATTCCGACGTTGACCGACTGGTTCGTTACTTGCCATCCAAGCGTTCCCGCCGTCTATTCTTGTTCAGTATACCGTCACTCATGTCTAGTCAAGCGTCACCTACCCCAAGACCTGGCGTAAGCATACCCGCCGTGACAACCAAGTTGGTCAGGACGAAGGATGACATGCGAAAGGGCAAGAAGACCGGTTGTCCCGTGTCTTGAACTCGGTCAGCGTCACCCCGCCATGGCGCGATTGTCCAACTAAAGTACCTGGGTGTAGTGTGGAGTCTATAATCTTCTTTGCCTCCCATAGCTCTGGTGTCATCTCTGGCATCTTGCCCGTCTTGTACGCGGTAACGAGTTTCTTTGCATTTTCAAGCTCGGCCGAAGATGTGAGTAATGTCCTGCGTTGCGCATCGTCAGCTTGAGCCGTATATAGAAAAAAAAAAATTTGGCGCGTGCTGGGAATGGCAGAGGGGCAGTTGAGAGGCCAAAGGCCGTGCTACTCACCACACCCAGGTTGCGCAACAAAATCCATTCGGCGCGCAATGTCTCACCTCGGGTCTGAAATGTTGGCCGAATGTCGCACGCGACCCCAGTATGTGCCGAGATCGAACTGGGACACAGGTAGGTCGCGGTTGCCAGGCAATGAGGATGTCATATCGACAATGGTAGAGGGCAAGAAGCCACGAATCGAGCACGCGAACCTTCTCGTGGGGGTAATCGGAGAGATATGCTCGTGAGTCAAGTGGGTAGATGCAGGGCGACGATATCGGCAGCGATACGAGCGGGAGCTAGCCGTAAGCGTGACAACTGCATTTTGATGCTAGGTACTTTCAGTCCACTGCAGTCCACTTCAGTCCACTCTAAACTTGGCTTCTACACCAGCGCTCTTCTAACATGATATAAAGCTTAAAATGCGTAAATGCAATAACGCGACAACTATTACAAAAGCCCGCCAATGCTGCTCTTCCACACCTTTTCAAAACATTATGCCGTATCAACGGAAATTGCCAACAAACCAAAAAAAAAACGGCGCTTTTTATGCAACCACCCAGTCCCATCTCACCCGCTCTTGCCATGATTTGCTCATTTCTTCTTCTTTTTTGGCTTGGGGCTGGACGGCGAAGTTCCAAGTATAGCGTCGAAAGTTTTGCTTGGGTCGCTGCTTGATTCGGGCCTTAGCGAGGGCGAACCAGCAGGCATAGGTGGAGCGACACCAGGGGGCAATGGCAATGCCTCCAGTCCGAGGTTCATGACACTCTCGCGCCGTCTGTCGGGGCTCTGCGATCGGTCACGGTTGCTAACCGCTGAAGGGTCAAGCAGGCCAGGAGGCGGCGGCAATGGCGAAGCGTTTGCGTTCAGCTCTTGCATGGCGGCGTTCAAAAGCGTGTCGTTGGCCGCCCATTGCTGCGCCTTCTTCCAGCAGTGAGACCGTCTGAAGACACCCTCTACTCCGTGTTCGACAACATCGGTGGGTAAGCTGACCACCTGTGCGCCTCCTGCAACACCGAACCATGTGCGCGTCCGTGTCGTGTCCTCCCGGCCCCATGGTACACCGCTTCTGGGTACCTCACACAAGAAATACTCTACGCCTTCGGTGAACCTGACGCCAGGCGCATCTACGACTAACATGGGTAACGATTGTATGACGGCATAGAGGAACAGCCATTGTCCGGTCCTCAAGTCCCACATGTCATCCAAGGAAGCGCCCGATGCTTGCTTCGTCTCGAACTGACGGAAAGCATCCAAGAAAGGCGTCTGCTGTTCGGCATCGACATTGTGCGATTGCTTCAGCAGCTTAGCTACCTCGTCTTTGGACACCTTCTTTCCCCGCGCTTTCGCGTCCTTCTTGGCGTCTCCCGTCTTCGCGCTCTGCGAAATGGGATAGATGGGCAGGTCGAAGGGTAGTGGTGGCTGAACGGGTGGAGTACTACGGTCATACTCGCTCAGCACCTTTCTTAGCGAACGCCCGACAATAGATTCAATGTCGGTGCCTTCGTCTTCGGCGATGAAGCCGTCTGCTGTGCGATTCGTAAGGTTCCTCCTGTCTACAAGAAGGTCGTATAGATTGGACATGTCGCGATAAATCTCCAATAGTACGAGTCGGTTCAGACCGCCTGTTGTCAAGTCGTTCTTCTTGGACTTGGCCTTGGGGAGCCATGAGCCGTATTTGTGTCTGTAATAGTCGAGAATGAATGAGCGGGTCGTGTTGAAAGCGGCCCTCCACTTTTTGAAGCTTATCACCTTGCCCTCGCTTGCCATGGCGCTGTTCATGATACCAGAGAAGATGGCGGGGAACTCGAAATCCTTCAGCTTGAGGTTTATCATGTGCTCTCGCGTTTCCAGATCCATGGCAGCGCGCTGGAGTCGCGTGGCAGTCTTGGGGCTGATCATGGCAAACTTTGGCGAGTTGCATTCTTTGATGCTGTTGTATTTTCCGGCCGCATGGACGAAGCCTTCGGTGTAGAGCGACATGGAACGTAGCTTTTCGCCGAGGACGATTGCTTCTATCGTCTTTTCGCGGCTGCTCCGGACGTCGGCAAGGGTCAGTTCGTCGACGTAGCAGTCGAAGCTCGAGGCAGCGACTTCGCCAAAGGTGGATCCGTCGACGTTGGAGAAGGCATAGTGCGAGAGTATGTCTCCTATGCGCAGAAAGATGTCGAAGATGTCGGAATGGCGCTCCGTGGCGACGAGCGATTGGCCGATGAGGAAGGCGAAAAAGTTGCGGTAGGTGACTAGCGTGTCGGTGTCTTTGGCGTTGAGCTGCGGCTCATGCGGGGTGATGGCCGAGTCTGAGCTCAGGGCGATGGGCATGTACAGGTGCTTCTCCGAGTAGTCGTCCTCGAGGGCGTCGCTTAGCGCTCTCGAGCCCTTGGACTCGTCGGAGCTCCCAATCTGGCTCTGGTCGGGCGATGCGGGCCGTGACTGGTCGGGGAAGGGCTCTCTCGACACGCGCCGCGACGAGCGGTCCGTCAGGTCCAGGGGGGGTATGGCGCTGCCATCGCTGTAGAGGCTGCCGTGCACGAGGCGCGTGAGCAGCTGCGAGGCTGCGTAGACGGACGAGTCGATGCGGAAGGAGGCGCCCTTGTTGGAGGTCCGGGGAAAGAGGTAGACAAACGTGTCCCCTGCATCGTCCCACAGCTCGGGTACCTTTCGATCTTGTTAGCACACTCGCTACCGCTGTTCTGCCCAGCCACGGCAACCTACCTTCTCGCCGTTCAGCAAGAACGTCAGGTTGTATGGCACCTTGCCCTTGTGTCCGACAATCCAAGCGAGCGGGCTGGTAGTGGCCGCTGCATTCCCTGGCCCGCCGCCGCTATCGTTTCCGATGTCTGGTGGCCCTCCGCCAAACAGGCCGCTCTTCCTGCGCAGCTTCTTTAGCTTTCCCTCTGCGTTCGGATCCAGGCCCGCGGTGGCTGGCGTTGCTGGCGACGCTGGCCGGCTGCTGGCCGGTGACGAGGCGCGCGAAGGGACGTCGATGGGCGGCGGCGGCTCCAGCGGCTCCAGGTCCGCAGGCTCGACGGGCTGGATGGTGGGGTTGGAGAGAGAGACCTGGCGCGGCGATTTGGGGGCGGCGGGCGGAGGATATTCAGGCGTGAGGTGCGTCGCAGACGAAAGGCGGTTGCGTACTTTGGACAGCCGGCCGCCAGACTCTGATGCCGGCACTGGGCTCGTCTTGGAGGCCGACCCTGACGATGACTCGGATGATCCGACAGAGAACAGGCTCGACAGCCGGTGGGCAGACTTCTTCTTGTCGCCCAGCATGGCGAGGCTGTCTATTACAGGAATTATGCGGCGAGGGTTGTGGATTAGTCTAGGGGTTCGGTCGGAATCTTCGAGTACGGGGAAATGCTATACGCTGGGCAGCATGGGGTCGACAAGGCACAGTGAGCTACAAACACAAAGCGCCATACATGCAGGGCGCCGGGCCGGCCAGAGTAGTATATAATGGACGGCGGACTGCAAAGCTTAGTGAAAGGGCTAAGTGATCTATATTTGAGCTGTCGCAGATCCGGCAGTGTTGCACCTATGCTAGACTAGTGCACGAGTAACCTCCCTGCGAGCGTGGTGGCCACAACGTGGGTCGCTGCGTGCCACCTGTTATTGGCTTCCCGCATCAGCTTTCAAGATACATTTACATACAGCTACGCCCCATCAGCCAGTCAGCAACCCCTTGCGTCGTCTTCGGGACCCTTTCCAAGTCTTGGTTCAGGGCCTGCGCCTCGTATTGCGGGCAAGGCCCACCTCATAATCAGACCCGGATCCATGCGCAGCCGCATTATGTCATTGCCACGGTTTCGCAGCCTTTCCGTTCTCCAGAACATCTAGCCGTCTTCGAGCATCCGCTATGAAATTCCGCTATCGTACATAGTTAAATGGCTCACGTGTCGTACCTCGTGGTCCGTCTCTGGCAAGAGAGCAGAGACTATTGAAAGGCACGCCGGCCGGCGACATGGATTTTTTTACCGACATGGATGACGTACCGCTTACCCTATCGATAGCGTGTATCCGAGGCCTCGTGGCTGTCAAACACATGTGAGCTGCGCCCTACGAATGTCCCACAGATGGCAAACGTCGTCTTTAAACAGCATACGTACGCCAGACATTCTCTGCCAAGACCCAATTCTATCCGAACTTCTCGTCTGATCCAAGCTGGGTACATCGGCCGCATTGCCCGCCTAAACGACAAAGCCCACCCCATACCTGCGCACCAGCCACTTCGGCACGTAGCCGCAACACGACGCCACCTTACTCACCTGGGCAACACTTGCTGAAAACAGCTTCATCAGCACCCAATACTTTTTTTTTTTACAACATGGGCGGCGGCGAAACCATCGCGGACCAAATCATGAAATCCTTCGTTCTTCCGGACGTAGTCGGATCAAAAAGTAGCTCCAAGAAGCTCATCAATCTCCTGCGAGGGCACGTCCTTCTCTCTCCACTTGTACAACCTTCCCTGCGATTCGCGCAATATTCCGCATGCTCCTATCGGACATGACGCGGCCCAATAAGACCCATCAGAACACCGAGCGACTGCTAACGGCACTAGATGGCCGAATCTATCTTTGCTGCCGACTCAGCTGCTGGAAAAAGCAACCCACAATGTGCTTCAGAATAGATCGATCGCTTATCCGGCCATGTGCTACGGACCCGATGCTGGCGACCCGAGACTGCGTAATAACATTGCGCAATGGTTGACTACCTTTTACCAGCCTGCGGACCCTGTTTCTGAGGACCGGATCTGCATATCCGGCGGTGCTTCACAGAACTTGGCATGTCTGCTTCAAGACTTCACCGACCCCGTGTACACGCGGAACGTGTGGATAGTGGCGCCGGCATACATGCTGGCTTTCCGCATCTTTGAAGATGCTGGGTTCCACAAGAAACTTCGGGCCGTTCCTGAAGACAAGGAAGGTATTGACATGGAGTATCTTAAAAGCCAGATTGCAAAAAGTGAAGACAAGGCAAGAGCTGGAGATAATGAGGACCCGGTGAGTGCGCTCTTCACCTCTTGTAGTAGGTTCCGCAACTTGATCCTCGCTGAGTTCGACCATCGGCACCCTGCACTTCGGCCATGACCCTGTGGCATAACATTAGCTGTATTGCTTCCGACTATCAGCACTGATTACATCACCAGCAATTCAAGCCCCCACGCCCGTTCAATAAAATCTACAAACATGTCATTTATGCCGTGCCGGGCTTCTCCAACCCTAGCTCCAAGACTATGAGCTTGCGCAGAAGAGAAGAGCTGGTGCGTTTGGCGAGAGAATACGACGCTCTTATCATCACAGACGACGTATATGACTTCCTACAATGGCCATCAAGTCTCAATCCTAGTACGCTTTCTATTGAGAAGGCTGACTTACCGCGCATCGTAGACATAGACAGATACCTTGACGGCGGCGCCGAAAGACATGGCGCAGATGGTTTCGGCAATGCCATTTCCAACGGCTCCTTTTCAAAAATCTTCGGTCCAGGCCTGCGTACAGGATGGTGCGAGGGTACCGCGAAACTGGCTTACGGTGTCTCACAAACGTAAGCATGTCATTCCAGGATTTCCATACACATACATCATCAGGTCGCTTTGCGCTATCCAGCGTATAGAATCCCTGAGACATGAGGATCGATAGGATTACACCAGATCGGGCGGCACAGTTCCAGACTAGAGCTGGTGACACTCTGTCTCCCCAAATCGAGTAGTGACAGCTAACGGGGATCTAGAGGATCGAGCCGCTCAGGTGGAGCGCCCAGCCAGCTGACAGCTTGCTTTGTGGCCGAGACAATGGAAACCGGAGAGCTTCAACGCTACGTGTACGACACGCTGCAACCGGCGTATGGTAAGCGGTACCGACTCATGGTGGAAGCCATCAGCAAACACCTCATCCCGTTGGGCGTTCGCATCCCCCAGAGTGATCGCGACGTTGTTGGGGGATACTTCATTTGGCTCACATTGCCCCCACCACTAAAGGGTGCTGTTGTAGCACAGCGTGCAAAGGAAGATGACAACCTGGCCGTTGCACAGGTAAGCACAAGCCACGATCACGTTCCAGGCTCGGATCATGGGCACAGCTAACCACGGCTTTTACACAGGGCGAAATGTTTGAAGTGGGTTTCCTTCTCCTTTGCTCTGGTTCCGTGGCTGACAGACCCAGGTCCCCGGCGACACCGAACACGACGGCACATCTTTCAGCAACGACATCAGAGTCTGCTTTGCTGTATGAGATCATGTCTTCAACCATCGGCTCGAGCTAACCTGTTCCTAGTGGGAAGAAGTAGACATGCTTGCGGAAGGCATCGAACGACTTGCCACAGTTATTAGCCGCATGTTGAACGAAGAGGCCAACGGCTTGCATAGTGCCGGGCGTTCCGCTAACCGTGGTGAAGATGCAGAGAGTTTGTGGTGAACGATTGGTACGTTCGTCTTATGCAGTGTAGGAGACTAGCAAAATGGGTGTGTGATCGCTGGAGCTATTGGTGGGCTTGTATATCGCTTTTGATCTCCACGGGCCGGTGATGTACAGGCATGTTCCAGATCCGACTCTTCTTTTTCTGGCCGACCTGGACTAAACTACAGTATGCATAATGCGACTCGTCAACATGGTAATAAAGGTCCTGTTAAGCATCAGAGATCTCCGTGGCCGCATGGGGCCAGCCCTCCGCGTTTCACGCAAACAGTGCCCCCGCCCCACCACGGCATCCTGATTGAAATGAACAGAAGTATACCCGGTGGCGTCGCGAGACATGGAGGCCGTTTTGGGCGATCCTCAGGCGACCATTGGCAGACCATAAGTGTGCCTCGAAATAGCGTCCTTTGATATCCCGTGTACCTGCATCATGTCGTGATTTCGCGGGCCATGGCATTGAGGCGCGACGGAGCGTGTTTCCCTAAACAGGTTTCTTTTGCTCGCAAGGCTCGTCCAACGTCGTGCACAGCCTTCATGGCGGAGGGCGTATGGTTCTCCCCCTCCGTTGGCCATGTGGGCGGGGGCGAATGAGGCCAAATCTATAATGCGCAAAGTGTTAATGCCGAGGGCTGCGAAGGCGGCGTCGTGGTCGAGTGAGTTACTGCCCAGCCTAATGACTCTGAGGCGCCTCTTGGGCGAGCACCGGCGATTCGCAGCGCATCGGTGCATCCATACACGATTTCCTCCCGGGCCGTCGCGTCGAATTGCACTCTTCTAGAGCGTGGCGCTGAAGCGCTGGCGGAGGGCTTATCTCCAAAACTGGCGAACGAGGGCCTGTCGATGCCCTGGCGTTTCAGTGCCGTCTCACGTCCGCCCGTCGGTTGTGGCGCTACCAACCACATCCCTGTCTTAGATCCAGGGACAAACGCTCGCCTCGCGACCTCAGAACATAGCTAACCACTCACTGGCCTACAACACCCGCTTGTTTCACGCGGAGAAGGGGAGACTACGGGAACAGTACAGTGGGTCTTGCTAGTGGATGCCCTAGGTAATTTTGGCCCTACGCGAAGGAGACAGGGTCACATTCGAGCAACCCATCCGTCGGCATCTGCTGCGGGCGTGAAATGCGGCTTTCGGACATGGCCACACGCCCCCATCATGGGGCGAAAGAGAGCCACGATGAGCCTTTGTGTGAGTCGGCGGGCACGCAGAAGTGTGATGAAGAAGCTGTCAGAGACTACTGGTATGACAGCGCAGAAGAGGATATAAAGTGTCTATTCAAGACCGGGGGAAGTCATTCAACCACAGCACAGCGAACACCACACCCCGGTTATCCGAATCGTGAAACAAGCGCTTTCCAGAAACGTGATTGGGCCCCCAAATCTATTGTAAGTTTCTTCCCGAATATGCAGCCTACTTATACAATGCCGCTGTGCCCCTTCTGTCACTCTCTCCTCTTCACGCAGGCTCGCTGTCAGCCATTCACACTCACTGTGTTACTTCTATTCTTTCTACTATTCACTGTCATTCATTACCATTGTGAAGAGTCTTTTTTTTTATTACTCACCACAACATTTCAATTGCTTTCTCCCCCATTCGTTGCCAGTCAACCTTTTACTTCAACCAACCCACCTGTGCATTTCTGCACAACATCGGAAAATCATCAAACCGTCTCTTGCAGGTCAACTGACGACACTACCCTCAGTCTTTGGGATCGTTCCTTCCACGCCTAACAACTCCGAACTTGAACGCACGCACTGCAATCATGGTTGCCTTCGGTGCTGGAGCATTTCTGCTGACGCTGCGCGTCCTCCTCTCCGCAACTCCATCCGCTGCCGCCCCTGTTGCGCAAGCACCAGCCCCATCTGCTGCCCCGGCTCCAGCTCCAGTGGCCGGTGGTTCTGGCTACTGGTTTGAGACCATCAAGCGTCAGGGCCAAGCCCCATTCAACCCCAACCCAGAGTCCTACCAGATATTCCGCAATGTCAAGGAGCTGGGAGCCAAGGGTGACGGTACCACGGACGATACCGAAATCATCAACAAGATCATCGCTGACGGTGACCGCTGTGGTGAGGGCTGCGACTCCACGACCACTACACCCGCCCTCATCTACTTCCCGGCCGGTACCTACATCATCAGCAAGCCCATCATTCAATACTACTACACCCAGTTCGTCGGTGACCCCCTCAACATGCCCGTCCTCAAGGCTACCGCAGACTTCGAGGGTATGGGTTTGATTGATGCCGACCCCTACATCCCTGGTGGTGACGGCGCCAACTGGTACACCAACCAGAACAACTTCTACCGCCAGGTCCGCAACTTCGTCATCGACATCTCCGCTGCCAAGGCCGCCGCTGGTATTCACTGGCAAGTCTCTCAAGCTACCAGTCTGCAAAACATCGTTTTCGAGATGGCCAAGGGCGATGCTGGCAAGGACCAGAAGGGCATCTTCCAGGACAACGGTTCTGGTGGTTTCATGACTGATCTGACCTTCAACGGTGGTGCTATTGGTGCTTTCATGGGTTCTCAACAGTTCACTATCCGCAACATGACTTTCAACGACTGCGGCACTGCCATTTTCCAGAACTGGAACTGGGTCTTCACATACAAGAGCATCTTCATCAACAACTGCCAAGTCGGTCTTGACATGGCCAACAGCCCCTCCAACCAGACTGTCGGCTCCGTTCTCCTGCTCGATAGCAAGCTTACCAACACCCCCATTGGTATCAACTCCTCTTTCACCGAGAACAGCATCCCTACCACTGGCGGTACTCTTATCCTGGACAACGTTGACTTTACTGGCTCCGAGAAGGCCATTGTCGGTGCTACTGGCAACACTATCCTCGAGGGTGGCCGCAAGGTCGAGAGTTGGGCTCAGGGTAACGCTGTTGCCGCTGGCTCACCACAAAGTCGTGTTCAAGGCGATGTCGTCGACGCACCTGCGAAGCCCCAGAGCCTCCAGGGTTTGAACGGCTGGTACGAGCGCAGTAAGCCCCAGTACGAGAACGTTGATGTCTCCAAATTTGTCAGCCTCAAGTCCAAGGGAGCCAAGGGAGACGGTGCGACCGACGATACTGCCGCTATCCAAGCTGCTATCGATGGCCTCCAGGAGGGCGAGGTTCTCCACGTCGACCACGGTGCCTATCTCATCACCAAGACTGTCACCATTCCTGCGGAGAAGAATGTCAAGATGGTCGGCGAGGTCTACAGTACGTTCTTCATCACCGGCGAGTTCTTCTCCAACATGGACGACCCCAAGCCTGGTTTCCAGATTGGTGCCAAGAGCGGCGACAAGGGCACTTTCGAGGCTTCCGATCTTATCATCGGTACTCAAGGTCCTGCGCCAGGTGGTATCTTGATGGAGTGGAACATCAACGCTGAGGCTGGTGCTGCTGGTCTATGGGATGTCCACTTCCGCGTCGGTGGCTACGCAGGCACCAAGCTCCAGTCCTCCAACTGCAAGAAGAACCCCGACGCCGAGCACGAGCCCAACCCAGAGTGCATTGGCTCTTTTATGCAGCTCCACATCACCAAAAGCTCCAATGGATACTTTGAGAACGTCTGGCTCTGGACTGCCGACCACGAGCTCGACCAGGACGACCATTCTCAGATCGACATCTACAACGGCCGCGGTATGCTCGTCGAATCGCAGGGCCCCGTCTGGATGTACGGTACTGCCTCTGAGCATTCCCAGATGTCGCAATACCAGTTCTCCGGTGCCAAGGACATCTTCTACGGAGCCATCCAGACCGAGACACCTTACTACCAGCCCAACCCCACGGCCGCCGTGCCCTTCACCAAGAACGACAAGTTCTTCGACCCGGACATGAGCCAAGCCAAGGCGGCATGGGCTGTTCGCGTTACCGACGGCAGCGACAACATCTGGAGCTACGGCGCGGGTACCTACTCGTTCTTCCAGAACTACGACCAGGATTGTGTTGTTGGCCAGAACTGCCAGCAAGACATGAATGAGATTGCCAACTGTACCAATGTCAACTGGTTCGGTCTCTCATCCAAGGCCTCGGTCAACATGATTACGTCTGCTGGCCAGGGTCTGGCGCTCGACGAGGACAACCGCTCCAACTTCTGCGCCACTCTGGCCATCTTTGCCCAGGCATAGATGTCTTCGTTCCTTTGATGATGCGTGCACTTGCGCTTCCACTGGGCTTGTAACTTGACATGCAAGCCATGCCATAGACGCTTCTTCTATTCTTTCCCGATTCGCTTTGGGCCCTTGTTCTGTTCACCTTGTACAGCATATACATATATATATACCCCCTTTTTTTTGTCTTCTTTCATGTCTTTCTTCTGTCTTGGCCACATATACGGGGAGGTCAGAAGTTGGCAACCACACTCGCTTTGGAAAAGATTCGCTCCGAGCATAACTTATACCCCGGCGGCAACGAGGGAGGCACGATAGGCAAATGATGATGGAGTTTGGGACTGGTTCCTTTTCTTTTGATGTTTCGTTAAGATGGATGAGAATCTGATCATATCTTATCAACTTTTTTGTCGCTATGGCTCTGCATGTGACTGTAGTGTGTGTGTGTGTGTGTGTGTGTGTGTGTGTGTGTGTGTGTGTGTGTGTGTGTGTTTGAAAGCCAACATGTGAAGAATGAGTGTCTGGTGGATTGGTGTTGGTTGGCTAGGTGCGCGCGCGGAGGTGTGGTGGGGGAAAAAAGGGTCGAAGCTCGGCCTCAGGGCCAAAAAGTTCCCGAGCGCAACTTCGCTCGACGCGACAGCTTCCATGTCACTCTACTACGAGGCCGCGGCCATTCTCGCCAATTCCGACAATGTTGGGGGGTCGCTGAAGTCGCGCATATACAACAAGAAAGACTTGAAAAGCACACCGGGACAGCTCTTCGCTCTCATCGCCGAGACGTCGAAATGGTCCGTGGTGCTGAAGGATGTGATTGAGAAGTGCAGATTGCTCGCAGAAGAGAGAAAGGTTCGTGTTATGGGGGGATGATATACGCAAAATCGCTGCTCACGCATTCCAGCTTACTCCAATCCTCGCTCTCCTGCTTGCGCACGATCTACTCCTCGCGAAGAATGGCGTCGCCGCACCCGCTAGCCATGTCCTCAAACTCGCCATTACTCGACACAAAGCTCGGTTGAGCGCCGAACTTACAAAATCCCGTATAAGATATGGATATGCTACCTTGGATGCATTCAGAGAGGCCGTGAACGACGGTGCGCTGGATAAGGAAGAGGGCGACGCTCCGAAGAGCCGGCATCCCCGCTGGATACGCGTCAATACCATGAAGACGACTCTGCAGGAGCAGCTTGCAACGACGTTTGCGGGATTTGTAAAGACGAAAGCCCTGGACGACGTACTATCCGCGCCGAAGAAATCGAAAGTCTACTACGAAGACCCGAATATCCCCAACCTGCTCGCGCTGCCCTCAAGAATTGATCTCAGTCGAACTGTCGCCTACACAAAGGGTCAGATTATACTTCAGGATAAAGCGTCATGCTTCCCAGCATATTTGCTGGACCCGGGGCCAGACGACGGCGATGTTATCGATGCCACAGCAGCGCCAGGAAACAAGACAACTCATCTGGCAGCAATCGTTTCTGAGCGAAAGCAGCCGGGCGAAGAGCAGAAGGTCATCGCTTTCGAGCGTGACAAGGGTAGAACCTTTACCCTGCAGAAGATGGTCAAACTTGCGTCGGCCGACAGCATTGTCCAAGTCAAGGGCAGTAGCGACTTCATAGCTGCTAAGCCTGGATCGGATGAATATGCCAATGTAGGTGCTATACTTCTGGACCCGAGCTGTTCTGGTACGGGTATCGTCGGGCGCGACGACGCCATCAAGATGCATCTTCCCGAGGCACCTGGTGCTCAAGCAACGACGCAAAAGCCTGAGAAAGGGAAGAAGAGGAAGAGAGGCGACGAGGCAGTCAAGGCCGAGGCCCAGCCCATGCTCGATTTGGACATGGATGATTCAACGCCTGAAGAGACACCAGTGCAAGGAAAACTAGCGGAACGGCTCACGGCCCTGTCGAGCTTTCAGCTGCACATACTCACTCATGCTATGCGGTTCGAGAATGCTCACAAGATTTCATACTCTACCTGCTCTATACATTTCGAGGAAAACGAAGGTGTCGTTTTCCAGGCATTGGCTTCGACGGTCGCAAAGGAGCGGGGATGGAAAATACTCAGAAGAAGCCAGCAAGTAGACGGCCTGCGGAAGTGGCACAGAAGAGGAGTTTGGGAGGATGACAAGTTTGAAGGTGAGTTGGACGCGACTGTCAAGCAGGATGTATTGGAAGCATGCATTCGCTGCGACAAAGGTACAGAGGAAGGCACAATGGGTTTCTTCGTTGCTGCATTTGTTCGGGAAGGGACCCAGGATCCGGTGCACGTCACTGAGCCTACAACTGCCACAGACGAGGAATGGGCCGGCTTCAGTGATGACGACAAGGTTGAAGCGGTGGCAATACCGGCGGCCGATGGTCCTGGAAAACCTAAGAAGAAAAAGCGCAAGCATAGCAAGAAATGAAGTGAATGAGCCGAAAGTGAGCAGACAACCGCTGCGCACCTGTTGTGGAAAGCGCTGCTCCGGGACCCCTGGACATCGCGCGAGTACCTCCAGCGAATGTCATCACATAGCGACTGTCTATTCAATAGCCGTTCCTGAAGGTATGCGCGAAAGCTTTCTTGCCAATTCCATGCATCACAGAGTTACTTTATCCGCGTCACTTATCCTCTGACTCGACCCTCAACCGCACTAGTGAGCTCGACATGTCACCAGTCCGCGCATCCAGCGTGTCGAGCCCGCTGACTGTGTCTACTGCTCGCACCTCAACCCCACCCAGCAGCACTGACCTCTCTCGTCGTAGGCTCAAGCAAATTGCAAAGTTGATTCGTGATGAGCTGGACTTGCGCGTGGCTCGCGAGGGTCCTGATGTATTACGCCCCGACGACGTCTTGAACCTCCACGATATCTTCGTTGCTCTTCGACACGCACAAAACATTACTATCTCTGACTTACGCGCGACTGGCATTCACAAGGCGGTCCAAGATATTGCTGGAGTAGCGACCCGATGGCCTAGTCGGCTGTGCGACGACTGCGACAGAATCATCGAGATCTGGACCGTCAAGTTTGGATTTTTTAGTGAGATCCGCCCATTTCTGTATGGAAGAGGCGGCCGACTCGAGGGTATTGCTAGCGTGCATGAGCAATCTCGCGAGGTACGTGGTTGTCTTCACTGCTCACCACCCCGGCTAACCCTAGTGCAGGCACTGCTGAAGCGATGGACTGAGATATGTCCCGACAAGATTCACCCCACACGGTCGCACAAACCCGGCGACTTGGGCTTTGTCGCTGGAACGTGAGTCCACTTTAACTTCATTGTTAGCCCTATGCTGATGATGTACTCAGGTGGTGGCTCAATGCTTTGTTCGCACACCATGCTGGCATTATTGGCCTCGAAGCATGTGATGGTGGCACAACCTACGATAAACACGGAGCATACGCGCTGCTACTTAAAGACACGGGCGAGATTGAGGCCAGCTCTGAATCAAGCTTCACGTATCGTATGTCACAGAAGGACAAGGGCAAGTTCCGGCTTACCTCTGCAACGCCCAAAAGCCGCGATCCCGTTCGGATACTTCGAAGCCACAGCATCAACAGCGTATGGGGACCAAAAGCGGGTGTGAGATACGACGGTTTACACATTGTCAGGAGCTGGTCCATCAAGCAGGCAAAGAACACCGACGTGGCCGGTGGCCAATGGAAAGAGGGCGATATTCTCTTTGACATCAGGTTCGAGCGTGTTGACCCAACGCCCATGGAATTCGTCACCCAGAGACCCACGGCAACCGAGGTTGATGATTATGCAGAATACAAACGCCTTCGCAAGCTGAGCCGCAGTGGTAAGCAGAAGGAACCAAGTGCACCACTTGACAGGCCAGATCTGCAGACCACAGTCAAGGCCGCACCTCCCATTATGCCGTTACAGCCTCCACTCGTAGCACCAAAACCGCTAATACCAGACTCCCCTCCCAGCGCGCTGTGCAAGGGGATGACCAGACGTCTCCATTTCGACGAAGAAGCACAACTCCATCTTGTGGAAGATGGTGAGATAGTCTCGCCCAAAACTGTTTCCAACACCGATCCGTTGAAGATTATAGCAGTGGGCAAGAGTAACACATTGGCTGTTCCCCAACAGCCCAGTCGAGCAAATACGCATGGAAAGGTTGACCTAGCGTCCAATGAACCAGGTGGATGTGCAAGCCCCGCAGGCTCCAACACAAGCAGTGCACATACCACAAAAACTGCAGCGATCACGATACCTGACATCAACATCCGAGAAGTGGCACCATGGATTGACTACGATGCCGACCTTACCATACCCTCTTCAGTCGAACAGCCGCCCATAATCCACCAACGTCCCATCATTACTCAGACAGTTGTCACGACGGACCCACTCAAAAGCCGAGACAGCAAGCCGCTTCAAGGCAAATCCCATGACAGCTTGCAGAGTCCAAAGGAAAGCACTAGCCTGCTCAGTACTACTGAGCCTGATTGTGAAGGTGGACATGATGAAAGGGATGACGGCGACCCCAAGAGCACGCTAGGGGATTCTCTTGACCCGCAGAATACAACGAAGAAGGAAAAAAGGAAGAGCATCTTTGTGCGTAGCCGAAACCCGATGGCCAAGCTCTTCGATGGTATACTGGACGACGAAGCAGACGATTCTATCAGTGAGACTCGGTCAGATTCACTCAGTGCTGAACCGACGACACCTAGACTCAACCTGAGGGAGCGTGCCAATTCCCTAGGAGAGATAGCACAGCTGGACCCCCAAGTTCCACTCGAGCCATTTAGTCCAGAAAGCCCGTTCAATATGACACGTCGCGATGCAATATGCCCTGGCAACGAGACCACTCACCTCGTCCCTGCCACGATAACGCCGGATATCAGCAACACACCTGTTGTCATCGCTGTTCTACACGAAGATCCTTTTGTCGAAACTCCAGCCCCGCGGCGACCAAGAGCATTACCCATGTCCATGAAGAACTTGATCTCGCAATCGAGTCTAGCTACGTCTATTAACAGTGCGACATGTACCCCTGTCCCGGACCGCCTTGCCTCTCCGCTTGGGCAACTAGACGAGGCGTCTCTCGCAGAAGCGCGGCTGAGAAATATGGTGGAGCAGCTGCGGGGTCTCAACGTCAAGGTCCCATTCAAAGACACGTTTTTTGGCTCGCCAGGCACTCGCGGAAGGAAGTGGGGTGAGGGCAGCAACAAGGAAGTTACGCCTAAAGATGTTGCTGCATATCCTTAATGCTACATGTGCGCAAGGACATCTGGAATTCTATTGCAGATTTACTCTACGCGCATATCTTAACCCCCAACATGTAATTTCCTACTACGACGAACACGCATCAAGATAGGCGATCAGTACTTAGCTTACACTGTACTCGTAGAACACACCAGGAATAATAGAATACGCAGATACGCAACCCATACGATGACGAACCACAACTAACGAGCACCCTTCCAGCCTCCCCGTTATTTTCTTTCTCTTTTTTCTTTCTTTTTTTGCCCACCTCACGCAATGTAAATCACCGGCCCAGTTTCGGCCCCACAACCAAACGTCATAATCCGGACATCTACTCTCCACTCCTCCGACGACTCCGACTTCGACATCATCATTTCTCTTATTCTGCAAACACCGCTAGCAATGACCCGGGTACGCGGGATCCCGCCTAATGCACACGTGCATAGCTCTTACGCTACCTGTACCTTACACGCCAGCACCCACTACCGAAATAAACCACCGTTCTCCCTTGTGCCATTACTAAATCTGCCAGAACAGATCTACTGATTATGTCATCGCCGAGGTTAGACCCTTTTCCAAGCTTCGTATCTAGGCAGGCTATCGGGATTTTGCTCAAGTAGAGATTGCTCGTTTGTAGAAGACTAGAAAGATTCTATTCATGGCAAAAAATACGTCCACTGACCGAATCCTGGCCGGAAGAACTCGATACGACGACGCGAACCCTTCAGCCCCATGCTACAACAACAGCAACAAGACCCCTAAGTACCACTGCCAGCTTCACAATCGGCTAAGCTGCCTCAGCCACGTACCGAATAAGCAGTCCTCAGTTTGGCCGCATAGTCGACCCGCTAACACCCAATCATCTTCTAGTCCCCTTGTCAACTGCTCGCTGTCTCGAAAAAGTGTTGAACTGACGTACTCGGATATGCCCAAACGCCACCTAGCTCTTGTCGAGGCAATCATCGCAGTATAGGGCAGTGTAGCAGCCATCCCAAATGTACTGTGCGGCCCCCGGATTGTTGTCTTGGCACCAATATAAACATTTTCTAAAGCTGTTGTCGAAGGTCGGGGGGCATTCCGCGGTCACGAGAGGCAGAATGGCTAGGAGTGTGGCTGCGATTGAGGAAGAGAGCTTCATGGTGGGATGTTTGGTGAGTTTGGTAAGGATTAATGTAGTGTAGTGAGATTATGTCTAGATGGACTGAATCCTCACAAAGGCGCCCGGCGTGTCATATTTAAATGTCAAAAGCGCATGGAATTGTCGGTGTGGTTGCTTGTATATCTAATTCGTGCCGATCTTCCCTTTTCGACAAGTGATTACTCTTCTAGCGCGAGGTATGTTCAGATGCCAGTCCGAGCGGAGAGAGAGAGAGAGAGAGAGAGAGAGAGAGTATACTCCCATGAGGAAATCGAGTGGGAACATGTAGAGGCTACCGGCCGAAAAAAACCCCAGAGTCGGTGTAGTTGTATACACATATAGCTGCTGTAAATGGAGGGGTATGTCCATGTGCAAGGCTTGTTGTAAGGAGAAAGACTGCAAAACGTAGCAATACTATACAAAGGTAGATATCCTAGAACCCACGCATTCCAACTACAGTACCAAATTCAAAATATCGTATTAGAACAAAGGAAAAGCAGAACTGTTCACCGCAATCGGCTAGTGGAGATATGTAATATGCGTTGTCGGGCAGACTATATATTACTGCATGTCGATCGATCCGGGGGGGGGGGGGGGGGGGGGGGACAGACACGAGTATCGAGGTCTAGCACTGTGTATTGTGTATTTCTTCCAACGGTTTCCGTGTACATACACCCAGAAGCTTTGGCGCGTCCAACACTGCGCTCTCCGAAGCAAGCAGGAGTCAAGATCAAGGTCAAATCCAGGATGGTAGAAGTTGGGTGCATCGCATCGCATCCCTCTATCCTGCAAGTTCGCGCGTGTACGACTACAAAGATGCGCAATAAGTAGTTATTCAAGCGGCAAAACAGTTGGTTCGGAAATCACAGAATATCTACCTCTCTCTCTCTCTCTCTTTCTCTCTCTCCGTCATCTCATGCATGACGACGGCGAACCGGTGCTGCGCCTCCGGTATTTGACCGGCGAAGGCTCGAGCGGGACCCTAACTGACTAACTTGACTAACACACACACACTAAACACTACGGCCGCGGGCAAGCGCGCGTGTGGAGTCGCTGTGGCTTGGTAAGTGACATGCAACAAAAATCTGGGCGGGCCCTTTCGTTGCCGCTTATTCCGTCATTGAACTGCTTTCTGGCTTAGTTGCCTAATTTAGGTAGATTTCTTAGAGGAACAAAGTACCCTGTTCGCGGAGGATTTTGTTGGGAGGTTACTGGCCGAAAAGAGGTTTTTTTTTTCTCTCGTGGTTCATTCCCAGCGAATGGATGCTTGCTGCAAAGGGGGTACGTGCGCCAAGGCTAAGTGGAGTCTTTGGCTGAGTAGTGCTGGTGGCCCATGGGCATGGGGGCCGGCGAACTACTCATGCCCGCCGTATGGGGTATTTCGCGGTGGTTTTTTGAGATTATCGAGTGTGATGGGATTTCTACCCTGCGTGATTGATTCAGTCTTGGTGTGATAGCATGTTTGTTTGCATCAAGGGGGTATCAGATTTGCTCTATTCGAAAACTAACTGTATGGTACAACAAACGCTTCATCTCGTAGAGTAGCGAGATGGGAAAAGGAATCGTGTGCTTGTATATGGTCTCATACACTTCTTCTAATATTGTGCTGGGAGCTGCACTTTGCGCTTTTTACTGGCTAACTCGGCTAGCTCTTCTAGCTTCGAGTACAGCGTCCTCGTGCGTAGGTGGTCCCTCGTAGTTCTTCTTGCCCCAGACAAAGTACCAAACGGTCGAGACGACAACAACGGCGGCAAGAACGACGGAAGCGTAGTTCATGGATGATGGCGTGACTTCGCGGAAAGTGGGCATGCAGAAAAGAGGAGTCGCAAGTGCAGACCATGCTGTGTGATTTGTTAGTCTTGGCTTAATTAAGCATAAGTGAGCAAAACTGACCAAGTGCGATGATGTTGCAGAAGGTGCCGAGCATTCCAAGGTGGAATTGTCCCTCCTTGACTTGTTTGCGACCGGTAAGGAGCGAGACCAAGATGGGGGCAGCATAACTCAGTGTCAGGCAAATGACACCAACACCGGAGAAGGCGTTGAAGGCAGCGGCAGCGCCAAAGTAGATGAGACCCAGTGCGATCTGAACCACCATGCTAAGCATCATGGCGTTGAGAGGAACGTCGAGCTTGGTGTTGACAGTCCTCCACAGCTTGTAACCGGGGATAGCGCCATCACGGGAAAAGGCCCATGTAGCGCGAGAGGCAGCAGTGGTGCATCCAATACCGCAGAGCAGACCCAGAACGAGGAGAGGAACGAGCAGTCCAATGGCTCCGCCGGATGATCCTACGGCCTCCTTGATGATGTAAGGGACGGGTTGACCGGAAACCAATGCGACGAGGTCGGCCTGGTTGGGCAGGACGAAGACGAGGGGGATAATAAAGACGAGACCAGCGATAGTGTTCAAGGCGACGGTAGCAACCATTGCCTTGGGGACCTGGGTTGCTGGCTCCCTGACTTCTTCACACATCCTGTGTCAACTGTTAGCACTTGACCAAGGTTGAGAGGGGATTACCGCATGTAAACACGTCGGGTGTCGCGATGGAGTGTGGGTTGCTTGGGAGTGTCGCATAGGAAATGTTGCTTGGGAGAAGTCGCTTGGAGATGTGCATTGGGCAAAGAATCTGCTTCAAGTTGCTTGGGCAGAACAGGGGAGGCTCACGAGATGATCATTCCAGTCGATGAAGTCGCGTAGGCTGCGTGCAGGAGTCCGACCATGAAAGACCATCCAGGAACCCATCCGGAGTTGGAGGGATCGAATTCAGTAAAGACGTATTCGGCGCTTCGGCGACCATTCTTCGCAATGGCAAGGACGCATACGATAATGGCAATCACACCGGCAAAGGTCCAGAAAATTGCAAAGGTCTGTTCATCTGTAAGTAACAAAACCCGAAAGCGTACTAGGGGGAGATCTCACATCAAGCCATGGCAAATACTTGTTACCAAAGGCAGACACGGCGTTGCAAAGGAGGGTGAGGGCAAGGAAGATGAGGAAGACCTGGTAGGCGGAACCTTCGAGGATACCAACACCAGGAGCGGATTCGTAGACATTGACGCATGCCACGACGAAGAGGGCGGTAGCAAAGTTGACCGAAAGAGTAATGGTAATGTTGCCAACTACAAAACACCAGCCACAAATCCATGAAGCGATTTTCCGGTAAGCGGGGGGCGTAATCATGAAGGTCTGGTAGTAGACACCACCACTAGTGGGGTAAACACTGGTAATCTCGCCGAGGGAGGCGGCCACGGCGAGGATGATGAGCGATACGGCGAGCCAGCCCCAGATGATGTCGGTGGGACCACCTCCGACTACGGGGTAGTAGAAGGTTGTTGCCAGACCATAGGGGACGGAAGCCAGAACGAAGGACATGAAGGCGACCTGGAGAGTTGATCTTGATCGTACCAATTCGGACTTGTAGCCCATGGCAGACAAGAGGGCGTCCGGGTCACTGGGCCCAGCGACATCGTCTCCAGATCCAGAGTAGGTGTTGCCCAACTTTGTCTCTTTATCGACGCCGCCGTTGGGCAGGACGTGGTCATGCTCAGCGGCATACGCATCGGACTGCGTGCCGTACCGGTAGTCAGACATGAGGGGCGTGTCGCTGTCGTCCGTGAAGAGGTAGGCTGGGGATGAAGAGGACCTGGGGAATTGTCGCAAAGCAGAACTCTGTGGCATGTCCCAGACGGCGGATAAGCGCAGGCTTTGAAGGACTGCAGAAGGACGTCAGTCGGCGCATGGTCCAGGCCCACTAGCTAGTTTAGAGATAAGTGTCGCCAGACTACCCACACAAATGTCTAATGGCAAAGCGATGCCGAGCATGCGATCCAATTGCTGGCGCAATGCATTCGGATAAGGCTGTTTTGCTAGGCCGAGAAAATCACCGAGCGGGCGGAAACCAGGCTCTAATGCATCCGCGCTCCGCCGCCTAGGTGCTGAGGTTTTTTTTTCTAGAAGTGGGCCAGAAGTTGAGCCGCTTGGTGCCGATGATGAGCCAGACGTGGATGACGGGCCAAGGAAGGGTCCCTGGTGATGCAACGTCACTGAGCTCACGCGCATGCGGGAGAAGGTTTGCAGGGCAAACGCTGGTGAACGTGTGGGGTGAAGATAGGCTTTGGCAGCAGGGTGACAATCGAGGCGCTGCCGACCCAATAGGAGTTGCCGAGCGCGTCGCCCTTCATACAGCGTGGCGGCCGTCCGCTTCGGCTCACGCACCGCATTCATGAAAGCGATCCGGGACCATGGTCGCGTGCTGCATGCAGGACGCCCTGGAACCGCAGCCCGCCCTGGAACCACCTGGGACGGCGGCTATGGAGCAAGTGGATAGCAGATAGGGGGGGCAGATGCCGAATTCCTGAGGGTGGGTGGGTTTTGAAGAGCTTGTTGCTTGGTACATGCGTGCCCAGCTGTCGTCCCTCTGAGCTCGCTGCACTGCACACGAATGCGCCCTACAGTGTCGAATGCGGCAATGGCGACTAGCGGTGCAGGGGAAGCCAGGATTGTGTTTAAAACCATGCCTGGCCATGTATGCCGTTTACTAGTAGAGCGTGGGTAGAGATTTGGCTTTCCGTATCGAACCAGCCTTGCATTGAGGCTTGTTTTTGTGTAGCACTGGCACCGGCACCATGCACCACGAGATTGTTGCTCTGGAGAGCCAACACCAGCCCCTCCCCATCGACGGCTTCGCCTTCCCCTCGGGTACCACATACAACCTCACGGCCCACGCATACACGACGACACGTGAACAAGTACGTGCGCGCGTCCACAAGGCGACCATCATCGTCGTGACGACGATTAAACTTGATGCCGAAACACTGGACCCCACAGTAACCCCCCATCTGCGTTACATAGCCGTCTCCGCAACAGGCACCGACGTCGTCGACCTCGAGGCCTGCCGGACCCGCAACATTCGCGTAACGAACTGTCCAGGGGCCAATGTCGACGCAGTCTCAGAACATGCCATCAGCCTCTACTTTGCCGCCAGACGGCGCACTGTGCTGCTGGACCGCGTAACGCGAGCCCAGCCGAGCGAATGGAAGGACAAGGGGACCGTGAATCAGTACATGCGCCTTCCTGACGGCAAGCCGCCCATGACCTGCAAAGATGAGGTTATGGGTGTTATCGGCTACGGCGGTCTGGGTACGTCGAAATTCGTTTCCCATGTCCTGTTTGGGATGTGAGATCCTGGGCTGATGACCATCGACGACGATAGGCAAGAGGATAGCTGCACTAGGCCACGCACTGGGCATGCGCGTACTGATTGCCAGTCGCAAGACTCGGGCGACGCCTGCCCTCAGCGACGTGCTCCCAGCCCCGAATACGTCCGATGATCGCATTCCCTTCGACGACGTGCTCCGCCAGTCTACTGTGCTCATCCTATCGCTGCCCCGGAATTCCGACACGCTCAATCTCATCTCTACAGCAGAGCTCGCCAAGATGCATCCATACAGTGTTTTGATCAACATAGCCCGGGGCGGCATAGTGCACGAGGCGGCTGTTGTTCAGGCGCTCAAGGAGAAGCGCATCGCGGGCTATGCCACCGACGTGTATCAGGTGGAGCCTCTTGGTGGACCTGAAGACACGCCGTTGTTGGAGGAAGATACAAAGGACCTGAACATCACTTTGAGCCCGCACCTCGCGTGGTTTTCGCAGAGAACCATTAAGAATCTGGGGGATATTCTAAAGGAAACGGTCGAGGGCTGGGTAAGTGGTAACGAGATCAATGTCGTTGTGTAGCGAATCCAAATCGGAGAAAAAGTCGACCACTGGTCACCTGAGCGTGGCCCCCCAAGCCTGTTGGTAAGTGAAGTGAAGTCGGCAATATGAGCCACAGTAACTGCCAGCCTAGATTACATGAATGCTAAACGCGTCGTTACTTCTCCGATATTAAAGAAATCAATCTCCAGGCTGCGCACATTTTGAGTGTTGGTGGTACACTCACATTGTTCTCAGTAGTCTCACCGAATCATATGCCGGATGAACGTCTTCGACTTACTCTGTGTGGTCCAGACCTACAATACCATGCTTTTCGGGGCATTTTCTATACATTTCTCTCTAGGCTAGGCTTCAGCACACTTGTGCACGTTTAAAAGGTGCGACTTTGTTCTTTCAACACGTCGATATTCTTCTCCCCCAAGTACATTTGTCGAGCCACCTCCACCAACCTCTCGCACCAGCAAAAAAAGACAGCACGTTCAAAAGCCAACAGTTTTCCCAAAACAAACTTGACCTCGGACAAAGATGATGCACGCCTTCAGTCCAGCACCGAGGCATACTTCATACGAGCCCGTCTCCAACACCACCAAACGGTTGTATGCCTGGAAGTATCCCGAGAGTCAAAGGCTCCTTCCTATCCCCGTAACCGCCAAGTTCAGAAAGTCTTGACTGGGTGTCAAGGAGAGGATACTCTGCATCCTGCTACTGTTCATCGTCGTATTATCTTGCATATTCATGTTGAGGAAAGAATGTGGATCGTAAGGCGGAGGAGGGGAAGGGAAGGCAAGACGATGGAATAAAGTAAACATCCCATTCCATGATGGACGGGCTATTACAAACGCCAAAGGCACTACCTGTACATTGATTTGGAGTTTCGAGTTCTCAATAGACTAGAACAGGGCATTAGTCCTGAAGAATACAAAACCCTGGAATGGATAGACGAGCATAGCTCTGGGGGAGGGGGCGGGGGCTGTTATTGGTGAGACGGGAATCACGTGACATGGTGTGAAACTCAGGGACCCCAGCTTGGCAGTGGCAAGGCAGGCGCATCATCAGCTCGGATCAGCAGCAAACATCACGTCGGCCATCTCCACGCGTCAAGACACGCCCACTCCAAGCTCGCACCCCCCTCCCCCCCCCTCCCTCGATTCGCCAACCCCCCCTCGCGCACTGCCATCGCCCAGCGGGCATCGCGCGCACCTTTGCGCCTGCCCTCCCCTTGTATCCAGCAGCACCAAGAGCCTAACCGCCGTCGGCTCTGGTTCCCCAGGCGGAAAGCCCGTCCCACCGCCGCCCCACCGACATATTCACGAGCGAGAACTCCGTCACCACCAGCATGTCGGGCTCAGTCGCTGTTGCCCGCCCCTCGCAACCTCCACGCCTGCGCCGCGAGTCACAGCGGCCTGGAGTCGCGCGCTCCGTCACCCGCCAGTCCAACATGGACACCGACGGCGCGAAGCACGACGAGGCCAGGAAATATGGTACGCCGCCGCCCATTACTGCCACCGTCCATGTCGCATGCATTGCAGCCGCTAACCCTGGTCGTAGTCTACACCCAGCAAGACATTCTCGCCAGGCACAAGGGCAAGCCGCCCTCCCTCCGTGTCTACCTGCATCCCAAGCATTTCCGCCTAAACGACTCTCCAGAGACGCTGTCCTATGCCTCGCCTATGCGCGAGCTCCTCCAGGCCATCAAGGACAAGGAGGTCCCCCACAACATGGTCGAGGAGCTCTACGAGTTCAACACGCCCTGGTACGACAATTGCCTGATCGTCCAAGTCCACGACTATCGCTCGGCTGGTGTCAAGCCAAAAGACGACACCAACAGCACTGGCGACGGAGGCACCAGCGCCTTCTCAATCCACAACTACAACAACTTCATCACCCCTTCTCCCTTTGCCCCCTTCCCGGCCAACAAGCCTGAACCGAAGCCCACGCAGGCCCCGACCCCGAGCAAAGATGCCGAGCCCAAAGAGGACAAGGAGAACATGCCCGCTCCTGGCCAGAACGGCGCGCCGAACAAGCAGCCAGGCCTCGGAAAGGTCAGGACCGTCGTCTTGTTTCCAACCCCGCAGTCGCAGCTGGCCGACATGCAGTTGCTAGCCACCACGCCCGTACCAGACATGGCTGCGCTGAAAAGGATGCAAGCCCAAGGCAGAGCTGCTGGCATGCCTTCCACTCCCATGACCGCAGTACCTTCGACGCCCACTTTCCCGAACGGGCCCAGCCCAAAGCGCCAGAAAATGGTCCTCGACGACAGTAACCTACACGAATTCGAAGCCGAGGTCTTGAACGCGACCTGTCCTCCCCTGTACCTTGAGCCCACGAGGAGCTTCGGACAATCACTCGCCCTCATGGACGCCATCACCCACCCGAACAACAAGAACCCCGCGCCTCCACGCAAGACTCGCAAGAGGACCACTGCCGAATTGGCCGCCGATGAGGCCGAGGCCCAAGGTCTCCAGCGCTTCATGTTGGCTGGAGATGAGTACCAAGGAATCATGACGGCTGCGGCAACTGGCAATGACGACAATGCAGTGCGTGCCGCTGCCAACTCGCAGACGTTTGCCCGTTTCAAGACCATTGCCAACATCAGGGCCAACCACGAAGAGAACGATCGGCGGAAGAAGGAAGAAGACGCTCGGGTTGCCCAGGCCAAACGGCAGGCACAGATGGAGGCCGAGCTTCAGAGGAAAAGAGAATTGGAGAACAGGCAGCAAGCTGAAGTTGCCGAACGTCAACAAGCAGCCATTAGACAACAGGCCCAACACCAGGCCCAGCTCCAGCAGAACCAGTTGCAACAGAATCAACTACAGCAGAACGAAGCTCTACGCGCCGCTGCGGCAGCACAGCACCAGATGCCGAATGCTGCGCCATCGCAAGTTGCACAAACACCCCAGTCAGCGACACAGTCTCAATTCTCACCTACGATACGCCAGCAGACGCCAATGAACGCCTCTGCAGCATCGCCACGGGTTGGTGGCCAAGCTCCACATCCCATGGGCGGTACCCCAATGGTGCCATCGGCATCAAATCAGGCCATCAACAGCCCTGCCCGACCGCCATCCGCCGTCTCTCATCATCAAAATCAAATGGCCCGTTCGGTTAGCCAGCAGCAGAACCCAAGCCGCACTGGCACACCGCATATGCTTCAGGGCACACCAGTCATGAATCCATCTATGCCAAATCGTAACATGACGCCGACACCGAGTCGGATGAACCAGGGTAGCCCCTCTATATCAATGCAGGGTCAGACGCCAATGATACCGACTCCTCAGCCTGGTCAGAACATGACACCTGAAGCAATGCAGCAGCTTCGCCTGCAACAGATGCGGATGCAGCACATGCAGCAACAAGGCGCATCTCCAGGTCCAGGTAATCAGCAACAGCAAATCCAGCATATGCAGCAGTTGGCCTTCCAAAAAGCCAACCAACACATCCAGCAACAAGGAATCCCTCCAAATCAAAACCCGCAGACGTACCGTCAACAGCTGGCACAGCAATACTTCCGCTCGATACAACAACAGCAAGGCCAACAGCAGCAACAAATGGGGATGCAAAACATGTCGTCTCAGGGAGGGATGCCGCAAAATGGTATGCCTCAACAAGGCATGACTTTTGCTAATTTGAACCTACAACAGATGCGCGCGCGGTACCAGCAACACAAGGCGACCATTATGCAAAACTACAGCAACGCCCAGAGTATTCCTCCACAAGCCATGCAGCAAATCCAGCAAATGGAATACCAAATCAAGCAGCGCGAACAGCGCGAGCAGCAAGCTCAGATGGCACAGATGCAGAATGGCATGGGCAACCAGATGAACGGTGGCCAGATGAACAACATGCAGAGCGCGAATCCAAACAACCCGATGCAAATGCAACAATACCAACAAATGCTCCAACAGCAACGTCAAGCAGCCGCCAATCAGAACCGAATCATGCAGATGCGGCAGCAGGCCATGGCTAATGGGGGACAGCTTCCGCAGGGCATGATGGGCAATATGAACGCCATGAATGGTATGCAAGGCGCTATGCAGGGCATGAACATGGGAAACATGGGAAACGTTCAGGGCATGAACATGGGAAACATGGGCCAGATGAATGGCGGAATGGGTGGCATGCAAGGTGGACAGATGAACGGTGGTATGCAAGGAATGCAAGGCATGCAGGGTATGCAGGGTATGCAGGGCATGCAAGGAATGCAAGGTATGCAGGGAATGAATCAACAGCAGCAGATGCAGCAGATGATGATGATGCGTCAAGCGCAACAACAAGCTCAGCGCATAGGACAGCCCGGTGGTCAACAAGGCGGGGATATGGGATGGAGTGGCTAATCAGTCTCTTTCTATCTTTATCTCTCTCCCTCCTTCTCTCTTTCTCTCCCTCTCTATCCTCTATCCTCTATCCTCTATCCACTATTTCTGCTCTTGCGAGAGATTCAGCCTCTCTTTACATCTTCTTGTTACCCTTATTACTACCACGGCTCTATTTGGCGTTCTCTCTCCAATGGGAGAAACCCGGACTGGAGAAACAAAGAGGAGTTCTTTTCATTTGGATTTGGAGAAACATGTATTAGGCGAGAGAAAGAAAGAAAAAGTTTTTTTTAGGGGTTTTTTTTTCTACTTTCAAGATACCCCTTGGTCTTGGGATGGGTCTGCTTTTATGGGGGGTAGGAAGGCATCCAATATCTGGTGCACTCCTATTTTTTCTTCTCTCTCTCTTGATACCTTTGGTTGGGCCTTTTTATTTTCGGCATGTTCATAGTAATATGGAATATTCACCACAAATCTTGTCATTATCTGTTGTTTTGGTGTGTTTGTGAGTGTGATGTCGGTCCTACCTTCTGCTGAAAAAAAGGGTGTAGATTCTATTATTTGATAAGAAGTAGACTAGCACTCTCATACTTCAGACTTGCCTAGACCCACTCGCAACAATTTCATCATCACTGTAGCAATCACCGTCATCTGCGCCTTTCCTCCCCGCCATCTCATACTCCTGTGCACTCTGCACACTCTTCGCAGGACCATCATCAACATTCTTAAACATGCGGTAAAATATAACCCCCGTAGCCGCAGCCGCAGCCGCCAATCCAAAGTACAGCCACTGCAGATGCGGATCCCTCGCCAACGGAGCAATAAGTATACCCAGCGCACTCCCACCCGCACTCGTCAGCAAAAACAAGCTCATGATAAAACTCTTCATGTTCTCAGGCGCCTTTGCATACGCCAATTCCAAGCCCGTGATGCTAGCCAGAATCTCGCTTACCGCGATGACGTAGGCTGGAGTCTGCCACGCGACGTGAATCTCATTGGGCTTGAACCTTCCTTCTGCAATCTTTGCTGCAGCGCAGGTCGACGGGCTGAAGTAACAGGGCGGAGCAGCGTAGATATACGTTTGTAGAATACCGGCGTAGAGCATGGCCAGCGCTGCTACCATGAAGCCGAGCGAAATGCGCGTTATCGGCTGGAAAGCGAGGTGTAGACGCGTGCGGATGAAGGGGTAGATGATGCGATCCATGAGGGGGATGAGTATGATGATTGTGACAGGATCGATGTTAGGCAGGATATCGTTGGGGAGGCCGTGGAGTTCCATCTGTCCAGCCTGCGAGATGAAATTGTTCATCATTTGCGAGAAGGTTACCCAGTAGACGGGAAAGAACAGGAAGACTTTACACGCTACTAGCGCAGTCTTTAGCTCATCGATGAACTTGTCGTCCCAGTTTATTCTCCTCGCGTTTCTGCCGTGGCTTTGGGCTGAAGCTTTTGCTTCGTTGAGGTCGCCACCGTTCCGGGCTGCGATGTATAGAGCGCGAAAACAGTCGCCGATGACGCCGCCTTGGGGCGGTTTGATGATGTATTGCTTCTTGCCTCTTACCAGCACCACGTAGCCAACGCAGAACATGATCAATGGTAGCAGGTACGCGCTCCAGAACCCAACGTGCAATTCGAGCATTGTAGTTGCGATTGCGGATATCGAGCCCACGTTTATGCACATATAGAAGACCATGTAGATTCTCTGCACTGTGATCTCCGGATCAACGATGACCTGTTTCCCGCTGGGTAGGGTTTTGACGAAAGGTTTGTTGGACCGGACTTGCTCTGCAATCAATGGCGATACGTTGCTCTTTATACCGCCGGTACCGAGGCCAATGACTACCATCGCGACAACAAGCCCTGGGAAGGCTGCTCCGCTGCTGACAGCCCATGGTAGGCTCGTGATAAAGAGAATTGCAATGCCGACCATGTAGACTAGACTGAACCACTTGATCGTCGCGTACTTCCCCAAGTACTGATCTGCAACAATAGCCCCCAGTAACGGCGTTAGATAGCACCAGAATTGGAAGAAGTTGGTCATGGCAGTGGCTCCCGACTGTTTTAACCCAAGAGCTCCGGGAAGGCCGTTGGCGTCATTGTGCGCGTTGGCAATATAGTTTTGGAAAGGTCCCGATAGCCCGTAGTAAGCGAAGCGTTCGCATAGCTCCACGATGGCGACTAAGAAGGCACCGCGAGGTAGAGTATCAGCGACTCGTGGAAGAAACAGATCATCTTCTGGTGTTGGGAGGGATCCGATGTGCATGGGTGGTTCAAGGTGTGCGGCCTCTGAGTCCTCTTCGGTGATTTCCTTGCCATGCGCTGTTAACTTCGCGCTTGCATCCTCGGTTTGTGCAACAGTCGTGTAGGCGCCTCTCTCTTCGCCACCTTGGCGCCATGCAGACGCCATCTTCAGATTCACAGGTTGGTCCTCTTTTAACGATGCTCTTGCATATAGCTATTATCTTCCTCTTTTGCTTCGCCTGGTACCTGTCCTCAGCAGCGATTGGAATGTTCCTCCCAACTTTCTGTGCACGCCTTTCATTGCATGATTGAAACTAGTACTGAAAGGGCGCTGGCCAAAGCGATGTAATTGTCTGGCCTTGGATTGACGAAAAGTCCGGATTGTTGGAGACTTGAAGACACGCGTTCAGGAAAGTGAGACGGAGATCGCGTCGGCCTAGGCCGGATTCGGCGCTGAATAACCCCACCGCCTTTCACAGGGACTGCAGCATAGCAATGGCAATAGCTATTGACTGTCCATACTCTATATGGTAATTCGTCATCTAATACAGGCAGACTTTCAGTCCTTGTCTGCAAAGAATCCTTTCAGCCTTCCTTCCACATCTCTTGTGCCCAGCCCAGCAGTCAAACTTCCCCTGATCCACTTTGGTAGCTTGTCTTGTATCCGCTTGCTTCCATATCGTCTATCCAACATCAAGATTGCAGCGTAGTCGCATTTGTGTCTAATGGCCCGTCCAACACACTGGTTCACGGAGCGCATGCACGCGTTCTCGTAGAATTCGCGTGCGGCTGCCTTTCCATCACCGCCATTCTTGGCTTCTTTGGCGGAAATATATTGCATCTTTGCTTTCCACTCCGCCGATTGTGCATTAGGAAAGGGCAGGCCGACAACGACTACGCCGCGACCGAGTGCGTCACTGAAATTGATGCCTTCGGATAGCGTTCCGCCGATGACGGCGAATAGCAGCGCGCCGCGACCCTTGCCAGATGCGATGGCGGTACTGTAAGCAGTGAGGACAGAATCTACAGCTGCTTCTTTGTTTGTCGAGGATGATTCCGATCCTTGTTGACTGCGCTGCTCTAGAAAAACAGGCTTGTTTTGACCGAAGACTTCCCAGAAGGATGCGTTCGACTGTGACGGCTTCAGGCGCTTCCACGCTGCGATACAGGCATCCAGATATGAGTAACTGGGAAAGAATACGACCACGCCATCTGGGATGTTCCGCGCAAAGGCCAAAATCGCAACTCCGAGGTCGACCATTGTCTTGTCTTTGTTGCGGTTTTCGAAAGTAAAGTCGAATTCAGCACCGCTCGTAGCGCGTACAACTGGCGCTGCAAGAAGGTTCGATGGCGGTATGACATGACCACATGACAATGTTGTGATTGTCGAAGGTTCGAGATATGAAAGCAAATGTTGCTCATAGTCGCTCATCGGAGACATCGTACCGCCTGCCAACACCACTGCTCTTGCTTCTTCGACGATGTCCTTGAAATGAAACGTCGGATCCAGAAGCATGTATCGCAGTGTTGTACCGACACCATCCTCCTTTGAGTAGAAGAATCGGCCTTCGGCTGATGGATTCATCAAAGAAAGCAGGAAGGCTTGCACATGCATTAGTACAGGGACATTGTGGCGAGGCCCTTTCTTGGGCGCTTGTTTTGTCGAACCGTTGACAACGCCGTTGACCGTCTGCTCTGAATAAGCAGTATAACCGTCAACTTTCCGGGCGAGCCTGCTCTCCTGAAGGTATGTGTTGAGCTTGAAGATGTTGATTTGATCGACACCTTTACCAGACATTATAGACACCATGTCGACCAGACCATCGTTCGTTTTTGGGTTGGCATCAATAGACTGCAAGTATGCAATTATTGAATCAAGAATCCTAACCGTTTGAGCTACATAGACTCGGTTCTTTCCCTTGAGCTTGTTGCGGAACTTTTGGAGATAGGATGTGAGTTGGGCACGCGCTTGTTGCACTTGATCGAGCGTCACTGAAACAGAGTAGATGCCTGCTATAGCATCCATCAAGTTATGTGCTTCATCGATGATGACGACGTGATTCTTGAGTGACAGGCCGAGTGCCTCACGGGCAGTGCGCTGTAGGAGGAGCGGATACGGCAGGGTCACAATCTAGTTTCGTTAGTGAACGGATGCTGCGGAAAAACTGAATGAGATACTCGGCTTACCTCGCAGTATTTTGTCGTTGGCCTTGAGGCATAGTAAGGACATACGCCCAGATTCTTGCCCAGCTTACCCAGATCCTCAATGTCTCTGATCTTTGCAAGCGCATGATCACGAAAGTCGTTGATCAAAGGTTCGCTTTCCTTGTTCGGCATGTGTGGACACCGACTATCGGTGCTGGTGTTTTGTTGCAGCTCTAGACATCGTTCGTTGATTGCAGTGGCACTTCCAAGCTTGTTAACCTTGTTGTTGATACAGAGATTCTTTCTAGATCCGAGTGTGAGGTGCTTGACGTCTTCCACAAGCGCTTCTACGCCGCCACTTTCTGCTGCGTTGTCCGGGGCAATGGCCGGTGGCATCTTCACCCGGCTCAACTCACTCGAGAATTGTGTCAGCTGAGAGTGCGTCCGAGAGCAGAAGAATATCTTCGTCTCGTCAGGCGTCTCTCCATCCTCATCCTTAGAAGCATTGCCATCGTATCCGAGCGACGCCATCAATGCTTGGGTTTCTGCCGACAGTCCAGATTCGTCGAACGCATCCGCTCTTGCCCGTTTGTGAGACTCTTTGTCACTTTCGTAATCGTCAAGTACGAATTGCGTTTCACCATCGTCGGTCGTTGCTCCAGGTGTAACCTTTTGCCTTTTGTAATTGGGCTCGCCGCTCTCGTAGCGCTCTTTTGCACGCTTTTCCTTCGCCTTGATCTTTGCGATGCGATCATTCAATTCTTGCTTGCGACGAAGTGCTTCTTGCTTCCGCTGCTTCTGTGCATGTTCAACAATCCATGACGGCTCCTCGCTATTAGCTGCATCGCCTAAGAATCCCTCCTCAAAAGTTCTTCTTTTTTGGTCTCTCAGCCATGTTAATGAACCGCAGATCAAACTCAAGGACTTGCCTGTCCCGGTGGGCGATTCAAAGATGCCGACTTTGCCATTTTCCAAGCAGTTGTAGACAGCGCTCATGAATTCATTTTGTATATCATAAGGCGTATATGGGTGATGAAAGTCCTTTCCGTTGTTTGTGCTGTCCATGTTTGGAGTGTGTGCCAACAGCAGCGAGTCCATGGGTGTCATGGAGAGACGCGACGCGTTGGTGAAAACGGGTGTTCACGTGGCGCGCTAAGTGCTCGGGCCTATGAGGCGAATCTTGTCTGCGCATGCATAGCAAGAGGCTCAGATATGGACTGCGCAAGGATGGGATATCGTAGATGCGTCGAGTTCAATTCTCTCACAACATGGGCAACAAATTTCTGGTAGTACTGTATTGGAACTTGGTAGAACCAGTGAGTTCCGGGTATCATTCATGACCTTTGCTATATATCCCAGCTCTAAGACTCCTCACTCCCACCTCTACTTATTTCCCTTGTTATGAAGGCCTCGGGGTCCACCGGACAACTCTGAACATCCACCTTGTGTGCATCCGCCCATGCCCTGACCTTTGCCTTGTTGATTACTGCATCAGCTCCCCCCTTCTTCTTTTGCTCCAAAACATCCATCATCTGCAATGTCGCGATGATGTCCTCTGGTACAATGTATGTCTTTTCGCGAAGGTCTTGCACAGTGAGTGTCTTCTTGGATGGACATGAGAGCAGGGTACGAGCGAGCGTTTGTGACCAGTAGTGGTCGTAGGCAATGCGGCCAAGGTCAGATAATGCTGTACAGGCGTTAGTATAGAGCGAAACGGCACTGTCAAGACGCATGTCGACTTACGCTTCTCTGGCCCACCGAGTCTATCCTCGCGCTTACTCATTTCGTAGCTTGCGCCCATCAACAACTGTCCTAGCCCTTGTTTCTGCCACGGCGGAAAGACCAGAATGCATGCCAGGTTGTTGTTGTCCCAGCTCATTTTCTCCTTGCTGAAGAAGCCAACAACCTGGCCCTGCGCACCAACTCCGCTCGAAGCTGTGTCCTCGCCGAAATTGGTGTTTGGGATATCGGGTGACGGATCGTGCGCGACTAGGAGATAGTACAAGAAGGTCGTTACATCGTAAAAGACAGACTTGGTGTCGAGAAAGAGTTTCGCAAAGAGCGACAAGTTCTGAGCGTACATCTTGTTCTTCTCGCCGTCAATCTCGTAAAGGGAGTAGTTGTCTTTCTTGTAGACGTTCACACCCGGAGGTGGGGTGTTGCGCAGTGGACATGCTTTCTGAGGCACATCAGCTCTACCCTTGGTCTGGCGTATGTGTCTCCGAGGCTTACCAGGTGCCCCAAGAAGCCAACCAGCTCCTTGCTATATTTGAAGCACCATTGGCAAACGTACAGCCGCTCGACGCGTCTGCCGACCAGCTCTTCAGGGTAGAAGGACGGGTACCATGGCTTGATGAGGAGTGAGCCAAACACAACCTCGAGAACGTTGGGGCCCGAAGGCGGTTTCTGAGAGTTTTTGAGTGCGGGGGTTGTCGGCGTCGATGTCATGGAGGCTACATCGGGGGCCATTGGAGTGGTGACGACGCGCGGAGGGCTCGTTTCACATGTTGCTGTGGGGTGACGCGGGCCGGTAAGCTTCAACCCCATGCCGAGCTTTCTTAGCGTGACGCGGCTGCACGTGTTCCCATCCTGCCGTCAACCAGCTACATCAAATCCTGAATTCAGCATTAGATAGTCTTTGTATTTTCTATCGTTACGGTATGCGCCCGAGCTAACCTTTCTCATATGACAGCCGCTACTCGAGGACCGACCATTCGACGGTGTGCTCACACACCGTCCAGCAGTAGAAGAAGCCATCATCGTATATAAGCCGAACGTAGGGGCAAGATGCGAAAGTAGAAGTAGTGGATGCTACTGAAATCTGGAGGTAAAAGGGAGCGAGGTTTGACTGTGAAGAGAAATGGAGAAGCCAAAACTACGTGTGAGCGGTTCGTAAATCATTTTTCATTTGCTGTATGAATCGGGCGCAGTGCGCTGAAATCGTGAAGACTGTTTCTGCCAACATGCCTTCAGGCCAATGGCTCGTTCATATATCCTCCCTTCTTAGATGTCCAGTTACATACACTACATACTCACGAAATGCTCTGCGCCTTCCCAACGCCGATGACGCATATGTTGTACGACAGGCCAAGCGAACCACCACTTTTTATGAGATACAAGAAGCTCAGCCTCGCACTCGAGCTTACCAGGTGGTAGGTACCTGAGGGTACTCCTTCTTGCTGATCTTGAGATCGTCGTAGACCGAGTCGTCGCCTGATTGCTCATTAGAGGTCGTAGTGTGAAAATGTCAGCACAAAACTTACCATGCAGATGCTCAACACGCAGCTCATCTTCATGCTCGAGCTTCTCGAGTTCCTCTTGTGGTGTGTCCTTGTCATGTTTCTGATCCTTTGTGGTAGGCTCCACTCCCGCTTCCATCTTCTCACCGATGAGAAGAATCTGACAGTACTCGTAGTCCAGGTATTTTGGCCTGGCCTCAACCCAAGCCAGACCACGGAACTCGTCGATGAACCTTTTTATTGTCAGCCTGCAGAATTGGTCCGAAATCAGTCTTACTTACTCCTTGGGGAAATCAGGCTTCTGGGGAAGCTGAGCCTGGGCTGGTCCACTACGCTCGGGGTTCTTGACACTGATGATGAAACTGCCTTGATTCTTGATACCAAGATCCTCCTGTACCTCTCCAAGTTCCGATGGGATAGTGGTCGAATAGACAAGGTGGCATGTACGGTCCTCAGTACGTGTGATAGCATACACGCCCTCAGCCACTGGTGCAACAGGCTCAGTGCGGCGGGTGCCCTGTGTCTTCGTGCTGTACTCGTCTGCACTGAAAAAGCTCTCTTTCAGCTCCTTCACCGTCGTATTCGCTTTCTCAACGAATGCCATAAAGCGATCGTTATGAGACTTTGGGAAAACCTTCTTGGGAAGCGCGAACAGACGATTATTGTTATCGTCTGCGAGCGCGCCGTCACCGAGTTTGGCGCCAGCTGGCATGGGCCGCAAGACGAAGAAGGTGCGCTGGAGATCGCCTACGCTTTCAGATTCTTCGATACCAACGCGATTGCGCGTGAAGAAGTAGATGACGCCTTTTTCGAGTATGTTTGAAGGAACCTGCTTTTCGCGCTGTGATGATTCCTCGATTGCACCCTCTCCGTTAGCGCCAGACTGCTTCTCGGTGTTGCCAGAATCCTCTGCTTGCTCATCCTGCGTCGTGGTATCTGGCTTTACCTTGGCCACTTCGTCGCCTTCGTCCTCGTTCTGATCTTCAGCGGTGGACGGCTTCACTTCGTCGCCAGTCGGCAATGCTTTGGCGTCGCTCGCATCGACAAGGTCTTCGTCGACCTTCTCCTCGGGCTCGTTCTTTTGCTTCGCATCCTTGCCGTCGTCGGAAGCGTCCTTCATCTCGCTATCTTCTTCTTTGGTTGGTTCCATTGTCTCTTCGATTGTAGTCTGCTTCTTAGTAGCCTTGGTCTCACGCTTGGGAGACGGCTCGACTTCAGGCTTCCGCTTGGTGCCAGTTGCAGCATCGCTGCTTCTCGTCGGGCTTGAATTGTCATCAGCATTGCGCGCGGAAGAACGTGTTCCTGCCATGGTTGCAGATATGGTCAATTGGATGAAATGTGAAAGACTGGTTGATTCTATTGTGAAAGAAGTGCGAGTGTGCGGGGAATAATGAAAGAGCACATGTTTGCGTTGGAAGTTTGGGACAGCCCTGGAGGCGCGTCGCGTCTGTGGTGACGTCAAGGGAAGCAATTAGCACACCAACGCGTCAGGAAGGCACGTGCGGCAGTAGCCATCAGAACAAACGTGCGACCAATCACCATAGTCTTGCTGGGTATGCATGTGCCATGTCGATTGCCCCTATAATTGCTTTACAAGCCACTGATGCAATGGCGGGACACGTCTAGAAAGCAGCAGCAGCATCTGAAGCCGTCTGGAGCGCGTTCTACTATATGCTAGATGACAGCCAAGAACAGCAATCCATCAACCCTGCTTCTCAATGAAGGCCTTGATACCCTCCGCAATACCCTCGGGGCTAGGCTTTCCTGCGCAAACATGGGGAGTAAAGCCAAATTCCTGTATGAGGTAGTCGCGAGTTGTCGGGCCGATGGTGACTATGAGTATGTCCCTCTGTTCTGGAGCCGCTTTCGCCCTGCCAGTCGCCGCATCCAGAAGGTCCAGACTCTCGAGCATCGCTTGACATCCGGTTGGAGAGAACACAACCACCCATTGGCGTTTCGAGCCTTTCTCCACGTTGTTCCTCCAAATGGTGGAGAAGTTCTCCTTGAAAGATTGCATCTCTCCAGTCTCGTATATGACCACTTCGTCTACTTTCGCTCTGGTGCTAGGCTCTAGCTCCTCCGACTGAAGCGTTTTTGGTATTATGTCCCTCCTCTTGTCTCCGACCATGAACAAAATGGGTGGATTGGCAGTGTCTGGATACATGGCGTTGTAGTGCCGCAAGATAAAGCCAGCGAGAGCTTCACCGTTGCCGGTCTCTTCTCCCAGGATGGGGCATTTGAGTCCCAGCGCTCTCAAGCCACGCGCTGTAGCCGGACCTACGACATACAGCGGCAGGCTCTCCGGGAGCAGATGGTCAATGTCGTGGGTTCCTTCGTTGCGAATTTCCTCGACGACTTCAGTGAAAGCCTCAACGGCGCGCTGGGAGGTGAAGATTAGGGCACCGTATGTGGCAAGACCCTGCTGCGCTTTTGGCACCAAGCCTCGGCTGGTGACATGCCGACGCACCTCACGCAGGGCATCTCGCTTGAACCGGTGCTCGAGGACAGGCACAAATGCAGGTGCATAGCGACCACTGTCGAAGGCGAGGAACAGCTCTTCATACGTGTCCGTTGGTACCGATTTTGTCTTGAGCAATAAGACGGGGACTCTGCCCCGCGACTGCTCCGCCATGCTGTTGTCTGGTGGGTGAAGTTCGAGGCCCCCCAGTGAATGTGGGAGGCATGGAGATGGCGGCACTAGCCCCATGCACTAAAATTCGGGAAAAGTTGCCAGCATTCCGTGGTTCACTCGAGACGCTCGATTTTAATAGTTGTCCTCCCCACCGCCCTTACAGTCCACCCTCACACTCCGGCGGTCCACGCAACTCCCGCAGGCTCTCCCCCACGGCTGCATTGCACCAGTCAACTCCCCAGCCCAATTGACTGCACATCAAACATGGCCGACGTAGCAACTCCCCCCGCCGCCCAGACGGCCGCCGCCAACGGCTCTGCCCCTCAAGGCAAGCAGCAAGTCGTCAAGCCCGAGAAGCCCGACGAGGACAAGTACAAGGAGGACCTCGCCAAGGCGGAGAAGGAGCACACTGCGGCCCAGGAGAAGCTGGTAAGTAGCAGATCCAATTGCTGGTCACATGCGCACAGTTGCACAGTTGCACCGTTGCACGCATGCCGACCGGCCGACGGGTGGCTGCGTCGCATGCGAACAGGAGGGTCTGGTGAGCTGTGCTGACCATCGCTAGAACGCCTGCAAGGCTAAGCTCGACCTCGCCAAGCCGAACAACAAGGACTCGCCCAACGGCAAGCGCCAGCAGGAGCTCAAGACGGAGCTCAACGCCATCCGCCAGACCCAGCAGGGTAACAAGTCCGGTCGCAACGCCATCTTCGAGAAGATCAAGAAGCTTGACGAGCAGCTTAAGCAGCAACTGAACGAGCTCAAGACTGCAAAGGGCAAATCCAACTACAAGTCGGCCGAGGATGTCGACCAGGAGATTGCGCGTCTGGAGAAGCAGGTCGACGGTGGCATGATGAAGCTGGTGGACGAGAAGAAGGCTCTGGCTGAGATCAGCTCCCTCAAAAAGGCCCGCAAGAACTTCTCTGGCTTCGATGCCCAGCAAAAGAAGATTGACGACATCAAGGCCCAGATCGCCGAGCAGAAGAAGCTACTGGACGACCCCGAGAGCAAGGCGCTCAGCGACAAGTACACCAAGCTCCAGACTGAGCTGGACGGCCTGAAGGCTGAGCAAGACGAGGCCTTCAAGAACATGCGGACGCTTCGTGAGCAGACGGACAAGGCACGCGCTGAGCAGCAAGAAAAGTACCAGGCACGCAAGGACATCAAGGACGCGTACTTCCAGCAGCTACGCGCCTACAAGACCTACGAGTCTGAGGCCCGCAAGATTCGCTTCGAGAAGAAGCGTCTGGAGCAGCTCCAGTACGTTGCCAGCAAGCGCAAGGAGACAGCCAGCAAGCGTCTCGAAGAGGCCAGCGCACCCGCCTACGGAGACGAAATCATCGCCTGTGAAGGCTTGATCCGTCATTTCGACCCCTCTGCCCTCCCACCAAAGGAGACCACCGCGTCCAGCAAGTTCGCCGCTTCCGCCCAGCGCACCGTTGACGAGTCCGGCATAAAGGGCACCCGCATATCCAAGAAGGACACCGAGGAAGAGAGCTACTTTGTCGGTACCGGGGGTAAGAAGGGTAAGAAGGGCAAGAAGGGTGGCGCTAGCTCTGCTCCCGCCAAGTTCAACCTGAACATTGGTATCATTGAGGAGCTGGCCAAGGTTGGCGTCGAGGCTCCCTCAAGCCAAGAGGAAGTTCCTGCTACCGTCGAGAAGCTCCAGGCCAAGCTTGCGCACTGGAAAGAGGACCAGGACCGCAAGACCAAGGAGGCAAGTCTACCATCCGGATAACAGCACGAGCATGGCTAACACAATCCACAGAACATCGCCAAGGCACAGAAGGAAATCGACCGTCTTGAGGCAGAAGAGGCCGAGGAGGAGGCCAACGGTAGCACTGATGCTGCCCGCAAGCCTGCGCAAAAGAACCAGGCGGTCAACGGCAACGCATCTGCAGAGGCTGAGCTCGGCCAAGAAAAGGACGCCGCCGCCGATGCCGCTGACGACCTTAAGAAGGCGTCGATCGAGGACAAGGAAGCCCCCGCTGACGCATAGCGTGCACGACTTGTCAATTGTCACCAGGGGCCTAGTCCCTTGAAAATTGGGTCATGTATCTGGGACATATGTATAGTCTAGGATCTAGCCCGCTTCTTCATTTTTAGCTTGGAATGGGTATGTGCTCCGCTACTGTTTACGGGATACCAGCATGGCATTGGACGGGGTCACGGTGTGGGGTACGATATTCTTCTTCTAGACGCGCAGTAGATCTGGATGGTTAATATCCCTATCTAATATTGTTAAATGTGCGCGAAACAACACAGCTGCCTATGTGCACCAAGTGATTGCCCGACTGTGAGATGTCCAAAGGGCATCGGCAGCCTGTCCCTCTGTGGTACCTGAGCTATTACTAAGAACATGACGCAAGTGATGATCCTTTGGCTAAGACCAGAACCGTTCATAAACGTAGATCCGGTTAACAGTTTGACTGTACGCTCCCCACATAGCAGCGGGGTGGGCAAGCACGACAGTACGACATGACGTCACCACTGCATTCTCCCTACATAGTCTCGCGACCTCCCAAGCCTTTATTGCCTCCCACTACACGTTACCCCGAATCCTCTGTACTATCACGGTATGCTTCCAGCTCGATTTCTTTCTCGTTGCACTGCAAGGACCGCACAAAGATCTCCGGGAATAGTGTATGTACAAAAGCTGACGCCCTCCTCACAGCTATCGAAATCACTTAACTCCCAACGCGTATTCTCCTCCATCACCCTCAATATGTCTGGCTTCAGCAACGCGGATACCGGCTCCAAGCCCGCCGACCCCTACACTCAGAAGAACCTCGAGGAGCCTTCCCTTAAGGAGAAGGTTGAGGACTTGCTCACGTTCGTCGACAAGACCAAGTTCTGCTTGTTGACCACACAAGTTGCGGATAGCGATCTGTTGGCTTCAAGAGCAATGGCACTGGCCGCCAAGGCAAGCAGTTGATAACCCTGTTGCTTCCAAACTGCTAATAGCGAATAGGAAGGACATGGCTTCGACCTTCTCTTCCATACCAACACCGAGTCTGGCAAGACTGACGACCTGAAGGAGCACAAGGCGGTCAACATTGGCTTCATCAACAGCTCCGGCGAGTGGGCATCAATCTCTGGTCACGCCTCCATCGAGACGGACCGCGAGGTTGTTCGCAAGCATTACTCCCCAGCACTCAAGGCCTGGATTGGCGACCTCGGCGACGGCACACACGACGGTGGTCCAGAAGACCCGCGCATTGGTATCATCCGTGTAAAGGCTAGCACCGCCCAGTATGCTGTATCGAAGAAGACCCAGATTGGTGGATTCGTGGAGTTGGCAAAGGGTATCGCGACCGGAGACTCGCCAAGCATCAACAAGCTGAGACAGATCTCCGAGGCGGAGATTCAGCAGTACAGGTCCCAGTAGGCGCAGTGAAGTGGCTGAGAAATTAATGATCTTATGACGCACTCGATCGATGGTCAACGTCGCGATAATGAAATGAGAAATTCAAATGTAAAGCATGGACTGCTATGATGCCAGTTGCTGTGGTTGAGTGAGGATAGTAAAAAGAAAGTGACGTCATACCAACGCGTTTTCACATGCGAAAACCGCGCCATAGGTTCCGCGATAACCATAAAGCCGGCCACCCCAACGAGATTGCCTTGGATATTTTCTTCTTACCCATAACCGCAACAATGGAAGATCCCGGTTCGTCACATCTCACCCACTTTTTAGTTTCGCTGACAGAAGATCGACAGTCAAGGAGATTCCTGCGGTGATCCACTTGCTCACACAGTCACCACCGTCCCTTCAACGCGCGACGATTGAAAAGTACTTTACCCCCAATGCCGCTTTCTCGCACCCTTTTTGTCGGACATGGAGCGGGCCCAATTCCCGATGGCTAGTCCAAGCTACCTACCGCTGGTACAAGATCATGAGTCCAAGGATTGATCTGACGGTGCAGAGTGTTGGTACGTTATGCTCCAAGGATAGACAGGTTCTAGGATGAGCCGGAACTGATGATTATCGACAGCATTCGACGAAGCAAACCTAACGCTCTACGTAACCATCTTTCAAATCTTCCGCATCTGGGCCGTTCCCTTTTATTACGCGCCCGTCCGCCTCACCACTGTGCTGAGCTTGCGCCACTCCCCTTCAATGGGAAAATATTACATTGAGAAGCAAGACGACCTATACCAGGTGGATCAATGGATACGGTTCGTCGCACCAGGTGGCTGGATGCTGGTCTGGCTATGGCAAGCCTGGGCGACGTTCTTCTGTGTCCTTGGCATGTGGCTGCTCTGGCCTGTCACATGGATCGAGGAGAATTGGGGCTGGGGAGAGGGTGTTGGGATGGATAGTAGCAGGCAAGTGAAGATGGGAGAGAAGGAAGGCGAGGTCAGAAGCGACGGATTGGGCAAAGACGAGGTCTTGGGTAAGACGGAGTTAAGAGGTAAGGTCCTTGGATAATCCTGGAAGCAATCGGATCAGTGTGGTCTCTACTTGGCTCTTCGATATCGTTGTTCCGCAGTCATGCGTTAAGTTCCGATCTTTCCGGAACCTCAGCAATAGAGCAAGTAGACAGAACTGCCTCCATGTGTCTCAATTGATTTGCACGATTAGTCGCTAGTAGCTCGAAATTCAGCAAGACAAAATCTGAAGACATTCATGGCCATTCGTCACACCTATCATCGCTCCACGACGCAGCTTTCCGACGTAGATAAGAAGATAAGAACAGCATTTCCCATCTGTGACGAACAAGACGAAACCGGTTGCGTCTTGGTGACATTTGCCTCGGTATGAATTGTAACAATCTGCATTACCGCATAGTTGAAACAAAGCAAAATTCCATGCATGACTTCCATGTCGTCAGTTCTGTTCGCCTTGAAGATGCGAAACCTGAGGCGTAAATGCCTAGGTTTGAGACATGGAGCCTGACATGGGCCGGGATCCCCAGCTCGGCATAGGGTGGAGATGCGAGGCTTGGTCCCAACTGGTTGAAGCACACTGTTCGTTGCAGTAGTTCGTTGACGTGGCCTTGATGAGGACGCTGGATGCAAAGCAAAGACAGCGAGGGCACTCGCAACTGGCCAGGTCAGCTATACGGGACGCATCACCAAAATGCGCGTCGATCGATTTAGCAGGAGGGTGGACACGTGGTGGAAAACGACGGCTTCGGGCAGGAAGCCCACGCTGTGGGGAATGTCGCTTGACGGCCTTTATTCGACGTCATTGGATAAGACCGCGCACTTCCGTTCCACACCGGGTTGACGACCAACTTTCTCTGCATGTGCAAGGCGGTGACTTACTGGCTCAGTCTTTCTGCTTTGGCTTCTTCCTGTTCGGCGTGCGTTTCCTTCGTCTTCCACATGTCGCATTACCATGATGATGATGGCGCACACCAGCAGTAACAATTCGCAGGCCTGCAAGCGTTCCACAACAGACACCGTTTGCTTGCTTTGTTCTTCTCGGCCTATCTCGTCACACAACGCGTGCCATTAATCGCTTCAGTATGCAACGAGTCGCACGCTGCTTTGCAACCCATAAAACCATTCCGTCTACGGCAGGCCCACCTCCACCAGGCCATCGCCAGCAATATCAGACCCATTGACACAAGCGCGGCTTCCGCTGGCGACAGCGGAACCCCGCAACAACTACGTAGCATGGTGGGTAGATAATGAAACAACGTCTTTTTCAAAACCGACTCCTTGATCGCTATCGAGACTGACTAGAACCCGTTGTGTTGTAGTCGGACCACACTGCTTCGTTGGAAGGCACGCAATCACCTTCACGGCGCCGCACTCCTCCCGCAGACGACCCGCAATATCACTACGAGAGCTTCAAAGACACAGAACCCGGTGCGGTTGCTAGTGCACCCCACACTCGACGTCGACCATCACGGACCAGTTCGGGTACCAAAGGTTCCCCGCTCTCAGCCTCCCCGCCATACGGCGACGACCAAAACGATAGCGAGAGGAAACCCAAGCCACCTCGCAATACCTTGAAGAAGCTTCTTAGACGTGACTCGCATCAAGGCGACACCACACCTTCGTCGCGCGGTAGGCAAGAAGAGCTTGAGGAAGAGGGAAGTAACGTTGGATACATACCCCGGCTCGGTCAAATACGAGAAAGGAAGACGAGCATGCCGACAAGACGCAGAGGGAGCTCCGCTGTCAGCTCCTCAGGTCAGCTGAAAGCCCTTCGTCGTCGACACACAGAAGACAGTGCTGTGAGTCGCTCACGCGTGCAACGAAAACACGGCTCCCAGCAGCGGCACAGCGGAAAACTTGCCCAACTGTCCGAGCCGTCATCAGCCTCCAGCGTATCACAGCAATCGAGTACTTCTAGTGGGAGTAATTCGACAGTCACCACCCTGAAATCGCGGGACGAGCACAGCCCTGTGTATCATTACGAGGCGTCTGAAAACATGCAGAGTGTTCCGATGGAGAGCTATGAAGTGAATACTGCTCATTCTGAAGTGTTCAAATATCTACAGTCTGGCAGCGCACCGGGAAGTCCTACACCTACAGATCTCTTGGCCATGCCTCCTTCAACAATTGCCTCATCATCGTCTTCGTCTTCGGCTGATACACAGCTGGACGACGGGCGGTCTTCCATAATGGGAGACTCCCAAAATACCACCATATCCGCGAACACGTCACAAACATCAGCAGACAGAACTGATTTAGTAGGTTCGCTTCCATCAAACCAGGAATTCCGGAAGTTCAAGAAGCCGCTTTATGCTAGCAGCTTTGTGCATGGCCCTGGAGACGCGAACGAAGAGGCGCCGGAGGAGAGCGAGGGGGGTGAAGACAGTTACACGGAGAGCGAGGAAGATGCAGAGAAGGATGAAAAGCCCCCAAAGGTCACAACTGAAGCACCCCCTCCTCCACGCGCGCCTTCTGTGGCCTCTCGCAGGAGCGACTCTCATACCAGCCGTCTCAAAAAACAAGAACGCGAGCTCGCCAACCACATTCTGAAGACGCCGAAGCCGCAAAAGGCTTTTCAGTTCAACGCGGGAGCACCTGCTCATGTCTATCCACCCATGCCCATGTATAGCCCCAAGGCATACTCGGTTGCCTCTCCATCTGTCGTCAATGCAACACCCAACCCACCACAGGCCTGGCCGCCTGTGCATTCATTTCCAGCTCCACTTGCCATCGGCTATGCACCCCACCAATCCCCAGAAGTTGCGCATGCATATCCACAGAGTGTCGTTCAGCAGATGCCGCCGCCATTCTCGCCTCACTCAGGGCAACCACCAAATTACCAACAAAATGCCTCGAATCCCAACCAGAGCAAACCTCCCATGTCGGGCTACGAGCTCCTAGCCAACGCGCTTAGTGCGCCACGACAGGAGGATCCTCAGCGAAGGGGTATCGTACCCATGTACCGTAAGTTTGAGCATCTTAACCATAGGGTGTTGTTGCACCTACAGGATGAGACGGCGCAGCTTGAAGAGGAGCTTCGTCATCTAGACGGGTGTATAGCGCAGATGTCGCCCAAGGACGCGTCAGGGTATGCGTACCCTGCGTCTAGACGAAACGACGCACGCTACGGAGGAGAAATGCACTTCAAGAGGACCGAACTCCTGGGTCGGATCTTTCAGAAGCTAGAGCAGTACAGTGAGTGTGGCCCATCCTTGCGCGACCCGAGCGAAAGTATTAGGGCAACAGATCAGTCCGAGATCGTCGCTACTACCGTTGACCAGTCCTCGCTGACTCAATCCAGACAGGGCCCTGACTTCATTTAACAACGTCTCAAGGGATGTCAACCCTGCTAATGCAGAGGATATACGGACTTATCGCGAATGGATGGACGAACACGAACCCGTCGATTACACCGAATCGCAATACCTTGAGCGAGACTCGGACCTCGTAGCCATACCACGAAAGGCGTCCACCAGCCCCGCTAAAGAGACCGGACAACAACAACAACAATACTCAGTCGCAGTTTGGTTCCCGCTAATACTCGTCTTACCCCTCATGGCGTTTGCGATAGTTCCGAGCCTGGTGGGGCGTCTGGTTGTTATCGTGCTTATCGTTGGGGCAGGGCTAAAGATGGTCATGTCGGCACCTGAGCTGAAGAGCTACCTGTCCTTTCAGGAGTGGACTGCTGTGGCATCGATGTAAGTGTTATCATCTCTTGTGGTTGTTGCCCAATCATGCCAGAAGCGACCAATGATGTGACGTCTGCATCGGCCATACCAATCAAGGCTCGCGGGGGTTTACCACGTCCGCGGACACAAGATGCAGAGTGGGTGTGAATGCTGTCGTCACATCAATGGCCGATTCGGTTATGAGACGGTGTGAAAGTAGAGTACATTAAAGAAGTTTTCGCCCACCCACGTTTACCCGGTGGAAGGGTGTTATGCACCCCACGCACCCTTTCTAACCGTTTTCTGAGGGGGATGCTGCGGTTGGAGAAGAAGCTAACGTAGGCAGTTATTTCGGGCTGAATGTGCTCCTTGCAGCCGTAGTGCGCTGACCCAACTGACTCGCAGACGCACTTCGCGCCATGCAAGCGGAGAGTGGTTTGGCACGATGATCGCCATCGTTTTCGGGCGCACGGGGCTCAGACACACTGCTCGTCGTGGTGTCAAGCACATGCACCCGTCCAATCTGACCGAGATCGCGACAAGTGTGGAGTTGTTCCGTTTCCCGTTCTGCAGCCAATTTGTTTCTCGTGCATGGCGTCATGTGCCCATGAATCGGGCATTTTCTTTTCATGTTTACTATTCTACTTTCTGCATTGGGGTTCGCGAGGTGTTCAGTCTATACGTCGGCACGGGGCGGCGCACATTGATGGGTCGTGCTGAGAAGAGGGTGTGCAGCGACTGCGACTAGGAGAAGTCGCTCAGATTGGCATTCGGCAAGATTTTGGTCGGGATAATGTTTTGGGGCTAATCCATGGCCTAGGTTCTACGGAAAGCAGTTTTCCGCTCAGCGGGCGCACTGCCGAGCTACGCTCACAGGCGTGGCGCCTGAGTCGGTAGCAGGATCAAGTCAATGTCAGTTTGAAGGATTGGAGCATGGCGTGACTCCGACAGGCTGCTGCAGACCGGGCGGAGGGTATACGAGGCTTTCATGGCGACACTAATAGATAAGTCGCGCTTTTGGTAGTGGCCCCACTGGTCACAACTCTGTGGCGCAGTTGTATTGGTAGTGGTAGTCTAGTAGGCGCTAGGAATGGTTATCAGACTGATTGCGATGGTAGTCGTGTCCGACGTGCGTGCCACCTGCGTTTCTGCTTGATGAGATCTGGAGATATTCATCGGACCGAAAAGTATTGGGCGAAGGATTGCGCTGATCAGTGACGAGATGTTTATTAGTTGTGGTCGACGACGACGGTAAACTCAATTACGGCCATGGTCCGACGAGGAGGGCGGCGATGAATCCTTCAGCAGCGTGCTCGGACACGCAGATGCTGTGCCCTTGTTCATGGAGACGGACGATTCGCCTGCAATTTGGGGGGGCAGCCGAAGTGTGCTTTGGATGCGACGCATGCAGCGGCTGCGCGTGCGACGACCCTTGGTGGCTGTCAGTCGGCACGCCATGGCCACCTCCACACATGGTGCAACGGCATTGCCGTGGGTTGCACGCCCGAATAAGGCGCGTGTAGAAGCCGTGGTTTTCTCTGGCCGGCAATGCGTCAGATGTACGGATGGATGTATGGATGGATGGATAGATGCAGAATGCTCTCGTGCAGATGGATCAGCAGCAACGGCGGCACAGCACCCGCTAGTTGATTGAGGGCTGACGACTGGATGCCGAAAGTCAAATCATGGCGATGGTGGCCGGAGTCGCGATGGTGGCGGTCGTCGAGGCCCGCTAGGCTGCTAGCCAGGAACGAGCGGCGTCGCTTGGGGGGGCGGACCTTGGCTCGTTTGGGCGCAGAGGATCGGGGTTCAGGGGAAATTGAGCGGCAGCTGACCAGAGTTTCAGAAGCCGGCTGTCCTTTGGGGATGGGAGAGTCGAGCTGTGCCTGGGGAGGGGCATGTAGACCCTGCTCCAGCGCTGTGCGCCCCTTGCGAAGGTCGCCAGGCTAAGGCCGTCTAGTCTCGACAGCTGCTGCAACAATACATGCGCGCACACATAGACACAGGCCGCCGTTGCCATCACCGACCGCCCGCCCGCTCGCCTGCCTGCCTGCCTGCCTGCTCGCTCGCTCGTTCGCTCGTTCGCTCACTCGCTCTCGCCCACTCTCGCTCTGGTCGTCGCCGTCGCCATCAAACGTCGCGTCCCACTCTCGCACCTGCAGCTGCGGCCTCGTGCATGCTCTCCACACGCCCTGGCCCACTTCTCATCACCCAGCCCATACCGACTCGAGCGACTGAAACATCTGCTCCTTCCCGCCCATCCATCGCTCCTGTCCCCGGCGTCCTGAATTACCAAAGCCGTGTCAGCAGCGCCATCACCACGACCACGACCACGACCACGACACCCCACTCCACTCACCTGCTCCCATCCTGCTCCCATCCTGCTCCTGCGCGCACTCGCCCTCTCAGCACGCCCCGTCACTGCAGCGCGCCGCTCTTCTGGAATGTCGCAGCCGCATCTCTGTCCACCACTCACCGTCTGAGCTCTCCCCCGCACCAGTCGCGCGCGCGCCCCCAGGACAGGACAGGACCCAGGACCGGACCCAGGACCCATCGCACCATTCGGCACCCGCCCACCAACGCTTCTGTCAACCAGCCCTCGCGAACCACTCGCGAGCCCCTCTGCTCTCCCGATAGTTTCCAGCTGCACCCTGCTCCTCGTTTCCGACACCCGCACTCTCCTAATCAATTGCTAAACCTCGCTGCCACAGACTCGCTGGACGGGCCCTCCCGCTGCAATTCCGCCGTAGACGCTGATCCAGGTCCACCCAACACGCCGCGCACAAAGAAAGTCTCCCCTTCGCCCCGACGCTTTGCCTCACAAAGCCCGGCCCTCTCGGCTCCTTTACTGCGACAGGCTCGTTCCCCTCTGTACCTGACACGCTCTTTTTCGCTGTTCCACTAGCACCACGGAGATTAGCGTCGCTACACACGCTCCCTATCTGGCTCTGATCGCAGCCCACCGCCCACCCCCCCGGCTGCTCCCAGCATGGCAGTATCGATGCTACACGCACCTTCACGGGCATCGACATCCTCTTCATCGTCCTTCATACCCGTCTCCCGCCAAAACACCATGTCGTCGCATGATGGATCGCGCTCGGTGCGCCAATCCAAGCGCTACTCCGTCACGGCTCTGTACTTGTCCATGTCCGCAAAGGACAAGGAGCTTGAGATTGAGGATGACCTGGCAAGAGGTACGATCCCGCTCGCCACGCGCCCGTATTGTTGTAAGCTAACTGGCCGCAAGCTCAGAAGATATTGCGAGAACTCAAGGCCAAGATCTCGTCGCAATCCAAGAAAAACTTCGTCCTCGAGAAAGACGTGCGATACCTCGACTCGCGGATAGCCTTGCTTATTCAAAACCGCATGGCATTGGAAGAGGTACCTTGCACTGCTTATCGCGCATGCACAATGTGTCCTAACGATACACGCAGCAAAACGAAGTCGCAGACCACCTCGCAGACGGCCTCGAACTCCAGGAAGGCTTCTTCCCCAACGACGAAAAGACGCAAAAATACGGCAACCTGCTCTTCCTCCTCCAATCCGAACCTCGCCACATTGCCCACCTATGCCGACTCGTCTCCATGGCCGAGATCGATGCGCTGCTACAAACAGTCATGTTCACAATCTACGGAAACCAGTACGAGAGTCGAGAAGAGCATCTGCTCTTGACTATGTTTCAGGTATGTTGCGCGTCCAGGTTTCGGAGATCATAGCTAACCCTGCTATAGTCGGTCCTTACGTATCAGTTTGACAACACCCCAGACTATAGCTCGCTTCTGCGCGCCAACACCCCGGTCTCGCGTATGATGACCACATATACCCGGAGAGGACCTGGCCAGAGCTACCTCAAGGTCGTCTTGCAGGACAGCATCAACTCGCTCATAGAACTCAAGGATCTTGATCTGGAAATCAACCCACTCAAGGTGTACGAGAAGATGGTTACCGAACTCGAAATCCAGGGCAACCTGCCGCCAAATCTACCAAAGGGTGTGACGGCAGAGCAAGCGGCTGAGAACGAGACGGTGCAAAACATCATCACACCGCGAGTAAACATGCTCATGGAGATTGCCAACAACTTCCTCACAACCATCATCAAAGGCCTCGACGAGACGCCATATGGTATTCGCTGGATCTGCAAACAGATTCGAAGTCTGTCAAGACGAAAGTACCCCGACGCCCAGGACCAGACCATCTGCACGCTCATCGGCGGCTTCTTCTTCCTACGCTTCATCAACCCTGCCATCGTCACGCCAAGATCATATATGCTCATTGATGTCCTGCCAGCAGAGAATCCCAAGCGCACATTGACGTACATTGCCAAGATGCTTCAAAATCTGGCCAACAAGCCCTCGTATGCCAAAGAGCCGTACATGGTGAAACTGCAGCCCTTCATCCACCAGAACAAGGAACGCATCAACAAGTTCCTTCTTGATCTCTGCGAAGTTCAAGACTTCTACGACACTTTGGAAATGGACAATTATGTTGCGTTATCAAAGAAGGATCTTGAGCTTTCTATCACGCTCAACGAAGTATATGCCACGCATTCGCTACTAGAGCGACATGCGGCAGAACTCGTAAGCTCGAACTACGCCAATCACGACCACCAACAGACTAATCTTGTGCAGGCAAAAGAGGACAGTTCGCATCTGGGCGTTATTCTCCAAGAGCTTGGCGCAGCACCTGCTCAACTTCCGCGGAAAGAGAACAGAGCCATCAACCTTCCGTTGTTCAGCAAGTGGGAGACACCGCTAGATGATCTCACAGCTGCGCTCGACATTACCCAAGAGGAGATCTTCTTCATGGAGGCAAAATCCACATTTGTCATGATCCTTCGGTCACTGCCTGCAAACTCGTCAATCACACGACGACCGTTGAGACTGGACAGGATTGCCGAAGCGGCAGCCACCACCAAAAATGATTCCGTCATGGTGAAGAAGGGTATCCGCAGCATTGAGCTACTCAGCCAACTGCAAGATCTCGGCGTGATTGACAAAGAAGACGGCTTCTCCCTGCTCCGAGATGAAGTCGAACAAGAGCTTGTCCATTTGGGCTCCATGAAGGAGAAGGTGATTGAGGAGACAAGGAAGCTCGAGGAAGTATTTCGCACAATCCGCGATCACAACGGGTTCCTTGTCAGCCAGCTCGACACGTACAAATCACACCTGCACAACGTACGCAGTCAGTCTGAAGGAAAGACAAGGAAACAGCAAAAACACCAGGTCTTGGGCCCGTACAAGTTCACTCACCAACAGCTCGAACGAGAGGGAGTGATTCAGAAGAGCAATGTTCCGGAGAATAGGAGAGCCAACATCTACTTCAACTTCACGAGCCCGCTACCCGGTACTTTTGTCATTTCTCTGCATTACAAAGGCCGAAACCGCGGTCTTCTCGAGCTGGATCTCAAGCTAGACGATCTTCTTGAGATGCAAAAGGACAACCAAGAGGACCTGGACCTTGAATACGTCCAGTTCAACGTAAGCAAGGTGCTGGTCCTTCTTAACAAGCGTTTCGCCAGGAAGAAGGGATGGTAGATTCGTCTTCTCCCAGCGCGCGACACGTCACGAAAAATCTACGATACCCCCGATTGTTACTATGTATTCCCCGCTGTTTGACGCCCAACCCACCCATCCTTACGCTCTCATTTCCCCTACCAAATTTCAATCTCTACGAACTATTCATACGCATCTCGGCGCCGGAGTATAGGAGTACATTAGGCGCTTTTGGAGGATACCCTTGGTGGTACAGACGAGTCGTGTAGCATCGTCATGTTGGGCGGGTTTGACCAGCCACTAAAGTGTGCAAGGTCTGGTTTCCTTTTGGTCTTGATGTTTACAATGGCGGTATTTGATAGCAAGCGTGCCGTTGTGCAACTTTCTTTCTCTTTTTCGTTTTATCTACCTCTTCATAGTCTCTCGCTCCTAATATGCATATTGCACACACTTTGAGGGATGGACAGCTAGTTGTAGTGGGTTTCGGCAGGACCGAGTTATCTCGTTGTGTTAGTTCTGCGAGCGATATCCCAATGTACGATATGGAATGCGGATAGGTGTTTATAGGCAAGGCGTAGTTTGACAAATGCGCAGCAGATGTTTTGAATGCTATTGAGTTGCTCGGGCTCCCCCTTGTTTGATACAGTTTTCCTTTTCCTTTTTTCCCCCCCACCGCGTGCACGAGGTCGAGTGACAACATGGAATGGAAATGTTGCGTTGTCGACGTGTATGCAGCATGCTCGGTGCAATTACTAGTGGCCCGATAACGGTCCCTCGTCGTGTCCGCTCTCCCCTCGGGCCTGGTACGCGTAGCACTACGTCACATAAGCGCGCATATAACCGAGCAGCCCAGCATAACCTCGCACCTGTTCTACCGTAGCTTTCTCGTGGCGGCTGCCCTCGGGAATGTTTCTGGTCTATACAACCATGACGATTGCGCGATAAGAAGATAACGACGCAAATGCAACAAGCATCCGTACATGACGCTACCCTCTTTGCGTATACACACCTCATGCACACATCATGCACGCAGCACGGGTGCCTGTCACACGTACATGCTCTTGACCTGCACTAAATCGTCTAACCCCGGAACGATCGTCAGGCGGAAGCAGTGTGGAGTGCTCTGATTGGCTGGCCCACACGCCTCACTGCCTGCGCTGGTTGCGGGAGGGAGGAGGAGGAGGAGTCAGACGAGGCTGCTGCGGACTACGGGCTACGAATGTGGGCTCCGGTGTGTTCTTTCGCTTCCTTGTTGCTCCTCCTCCTCCTCTTCTTCTTCTTCTCCTTCTCTCTCTCTCCATGATCGTGCGTTGTAAACTGTCTCGTTGCTAAGACTGCTTTGTTTCACTTTCTCGGGTGTTACGGATATATACCTTACCGTCGCATCTCTCTTATCTACTACTATTACCACTTTACTTACTTGCTTGCTTGCTTGTACTTGTGGAACCATGTCTTCTTCCTCGTCCACCGCTATTGCCATTCCAAGGCGCAAGGGAAAACACCCTGCTGCGTCTCGCTACTCGGTCGATTCGTCGTCGTCGTCATCGTCATCGTCGTTGTCGCCGTCTTCTTCCACACCGAGTGGAAATCGCTTCGATTACGGGAGCTATGGTAGTAGCGCCTCGTCGTCGCCGTCCGGTAGCCCGCAGTCGGCGAGCAGCATGAGGCGCAGGGAGAGTCTGATGAGTGCCACGTTCTCCAAGGCTGAGCATACGGTTATTAACGTTGGGGAGGAGGAGTGCCCTCGCTTGGTAAGTTCCTTGGTTTCGGGTTTGCTGCGCAGAGGCTGTGGTGGCTGACTGGTGTGGCAGATTACTTGCGTCAAGGCTAGCCAGGGTTTCGATTGGAACCAAGGTATGTGATTTCCTACATTCCGGATTCGCTTTACTTCTTCGCAGCCATGTGCGCGAAACCACGTTGGAAGCAAAGCAATCAAACATGAACAGAACGCTGACTCGTATACAGAGATCTTCCTCCCGTCGTACGCCGACTACCACTTCGATGACCTCGAGCGTCGCCAGGACCCCGTCCAGGATATCATACTCACAGATGAAGAGGTCAAGAACATGTTTCCCTCATAACCGGCCTGAAGGCTACTCTCCCCTGCGCCGTGCGTCGAAAGGCTGCGACAGAGTAAATGGCGGGATTTGAGACGAGAAATGATAATGGGCTTTGGGGGGTATGACATCCATGTGCTTTGGCACCCTCTTCATATCGGAATCATGTTTGCGTGGGCTGGGAAAGGCGTTTGGCACGGTTTCAAGGCGTTGGGAGATGTACATTAAGGATTGGATTGCGGTGCTGCTTGCAGCATGGTTTACTTGCTGCTCAATGGGAGCAACTTTGACACAATATTGATAAACACATATTGGCGAATGAAACAAAATATATATATACAAAGCATTTCCAACTGCATTCTCAGCCGCGTACCATGTCCTGACGTGCTGCTGCACTGCTCTGCCCAGTCGAGGGGGATGCTCTCTAGCCCCACACCTCGGCTGGAGACGGGGCCTTATCGATTAGATGGGCGCTGCAAAGTCGCGCTGCGCGGTCAATGTTCCGCGTCGCAAACAAGACCAAAACAAAGTCAGAGAGCGCACTCGCACCGACAAATTCCCCACGACAGCACCACGTAGATACCGAGTCCCTCAACAAGACACCCCAGAGCCTCCACACATCCCCAATAAAAAAACACCGATATCCCAGCCCTACTAGTCTCCCTAAAGAGAACGACACACACACCCCCTCCAGCGCAAAACTCTCCCTCACCATCACCACCACCACCACCACCACCAACATGGAGTCCGAACACCGCAAAATCGAACTCCAATCCCCTTCAGACCTGACCTATCTCACATCGCAAATCCGCACGGCGGCGCGTCAAAAGCTCGACCTCCACCTGCCCCCCGTTTCCGACAGCAGCGAACCCGACGAACTACGCCGCAGCGTCGAAGACCTCGTCGACGTCTTCGTCGCACAAGTGCTAAACGGCATGCGGCACAACATCAGTATAAACGGGCTGGACGTTGTGGCGCGGGACAGCAACGAAGAGGCCGCAGCGGGCGGGGACAAGATGGACGGCGTCACCGGGCCGGGCGACCAAGAGTCACTCGTTGAGAAGGAGGAATTCGAGCCGTTTGATGAGAAAGTAAGGGCGCAGTTGGGTACCGCGGTTGCGAGGCGCGATGCGCTTATTGCCAAGATCAGTCAGCATCGGCGGGCGACGCCTGCGGCTGCGGCCGAGGCGTTTGTGCAGCGGTTTGAGAGGGAGAATGGCGAGGTGGAGGCTGCGAGGCTGGCCATGGACAAGGAGGCCATGGTGCTGGGGGCCGACCATGTGGCGGGCGTCGACGCCATTGCGAGACAGGACGAGGTGGCTAGGAATTGGGAGAGGGCGGTTGAGGGGCTGCAGAGGCTGAATAAGGGTTTGCCCGAGACGAGGGCGAGGTTGGAGAGGGCAGGTGATGTTGTGGGGTATTTGGGTGCGGTGCAGGGGCAGGGGAAGAAGTGACTTCGTTGATGGGGTTGGATATGTATATCATCATCTAGGCGTTTTGGATGTTTTTTTTTGGGGGGGTTATACGGCTGGCTTATTCTTGGAGAGATATAGGATACCCCAAAGAAGGGCTCGCTCTGGCCATCAGCGTTTCAAATTAGGATATATTCTTCCATTACGACTACCGCATCCGTCCTTTCATACACAACACCATCTCAACCAAGTCGCCATCATACCTCAAAAACGACTGATGTCTCTACCGAAAACCCAATTGACGAGCCAATAGACCGGCACAAGGACTTTATTCCTCCAACTCACCGTGCGCGTGATATACGCACCCCGCCAGATAATCCACGCCACGTACCCTTGCAGCCTACCACCCCACTTGCCGCCGCCCTGGAACAGCGCATTCCAATTACCAATATACGCCAATGTGCCGAGATCGCGGTACGTGAAGCCCTTTGAATCAGCAATATCGGCTTTGTTGAGATGTTTCGCCAGCCAAAAGGCTTTCTGGCTGGCGACCTGCGCTGTAGCGGGGTACGTAGTCGATTCGATGATGCCGCAGTCTCCGAGGGCGAAGACATCCGGGTGAATAGCTTCAGTGGAAGGGGTTTTGTCTGCAGAGGAGTCTGCGGGGACGAGTTTGACGCGCAGGTGGTCGTCTGTTATGATGGAACCGGATTTGGAATCCTTCTTTACGATCCATTTTACCTTGTCTGAGACGGAGGCTTTGGAGGAAGATTCGACGAGTTTGAGGTTGGTGGGGGCTTCGCGGACCGAAGAGAGGGCGTTGTGGACAAATGGGTTTTGCATCAGTCCTGTACCTGTAAGGGGGGTTGTTGTTAGTCTTCATGTCGTTTTGTGAGGTAGCGCGAATGGCTTCAACTTACTCCATACACACATGCCTACTCCGATCTCGCCCAGCTCCTTGATTTTGAGGGTGTAGAGATGGGATTCATCTACATTGCCAGTGCTTGTCTCGACTGGCGCGCCGGGGCGTAGCTCTTCCACATGATGACTTGTCTTGATATCGATACCCTCACGCTTGAACTTTTGCATCGCGTAGCCTGCCAGCTTCTTGTCAAACATGGGCAGCACCTTCTCCGCTACATCGTATACGGTGATCTTGTGGTACTTGATAAGCTCTGGGTAGAGCTTCCTCATGTCCTCGTTGATGAGGTCGTGGAGCTCAGCGCTGAATTCGATACCGGTTGGTCCGCCTCCTACAACGGCAAAGTTCAAGAGCTGTCGCTTCATATCCACGGGCGTGGTAGGAAGAGCAGCGCCTTCAAAGCAGGCTAATATGCGGTTTCGGATCCTTCGAGCATCGCCTACGTCTTTGAGGAAGAAAGCGTGTTCCTTAACACCCGGTGTTCCGAACGTCTGACTGTAGCAACCCACCGTAACAATCAACTTGTCGTAATCCACATGAAATAGCTTCCCCTCTTTGCTTTCTTGCTTCTTCTCCATGGCTCTCTCCTCGTCGGTCTTACCCGCATGTCGATCAGTCGTCAGCGCCACACCCTGTCTTGGATCATCAACAGCCTCTTCAATCGTAATAGACCGATTCTTGAAATCCACATCATCGGCCCAGCCCTGGAAGAATTCCACCTTGGTTCTCCGGCTACGGACCGGTTCCAATGCCGTCCGGAATTCCAGGGTTCCCACGGCGGTCGAAGCCAGCAAAGGAGTAAAGGCAAAGTATGACCGGGGAGAAACGACCACGGTTTGATACTTGGAGGGGTCAAGAGTACGCGCCACGGTAAAGCCTGCCCATCCGCTTCCTAGGATTACAACACGCTCTCTGTCTGCAAAATGTGCTGGTTAGCCTCCAAACTTCTTGCAGCAACGATACCAACCTGTTGGTAAATTTGGCGTCTGGGGCACATCCGGTACATACTGTCTCGACCCTCATTCAACTGTTCCATGGTAATGCTTCTCCTCTGCTCTAAGCTCTTTCCGCTCATCAGAGCACCACTACCCGTCCCGCATGGCAACAGCACACGGGAGACCCCCGTTTTCGCGCTCCCAGACACAAGCTCCCTGATGCCGGAAGGCAATTGCGATAAGCGACTAGACAGCATAGTCTCGGCAGGAAAAGAGGGAGAGTTTGATGTTGTTCAAAACACTGTTTGTTTTTTTGATTATACAAAACTTTTTATTGGGGCCGCCTTGATAGTGACCGGGTGCTTGCGGGAGAAGGATGGGGACATCGGCAACTATGACGTACCGTTGGTGCAAGCTTGACGCGCCGAGCCATGACCGATCGGTAGCAACTGATAGCCGTGTTCCACACGCTAGTTTCCGGACGAAGATTGTGCTGATCGTGCACGAGAGAGCGCCTGCGAATCGATGTTTCTCGGAAGTAGCGCTTCGGAAAGGGAAGGGTGTAGGTCCGTTTGGAGTAAGCACGGCTTCGCAACCAACTCCATCTACAAAGCACGGCCCATAGTGCACCAGATCTGTAATGCAATAGGATCAGCCATGTCAGACATGAATGTGCAGAAGGCAACCATCACAGCAGATGTTTAGATACTGGTTAAGATCACAGAGGCCAGAACAACAATACAGACTGATTCAGATGATATTGTTAATATTTACCCGTGAAGTTACCAATACTAGAAAACTCATCTAGCACCAAACGTTGGCGAGAAAGGAAAGGGGAGGAGGGGTATCAAAGATGCAGAATCATAAATGAAAAAATGCCCTTCGGTGCCAAGACCTCTCAAACTCCATCCACCGAAGAAAAAAATACAACTTGAACGCTCACAATATTGCATCGGGGATCATCAATGGAGAGCCTATGGCTCTGACCTCCTGGTCTTTGGACTCTTTGTTGGCTGTGGGTTCATCGAATCGCTTGTTCGAGAACGCTTCAGGTTTGCAGGGCCGGATGCCATGCTACTCGAGACACTTTGCCGACTGAGTCGCTTCTCCAACTTGGCAGCTTGGTGAGCACCCCCAGCAGGACTGTTGAATCCACTTCCGCCTCCGGCTGTCGCCGCCGAGCTGCCGGCGGGAATCTCCTCAGCTAGGCGATCCGCAAGGGCAGCATCATATTCGCGCTCACTCGCCCGGACCGCAGACGGATCTTGCTGGCGAGCAGTAGCCAGGAGATCGACACTGCCATCGTCACTGTCTTCATAGTCGGATTTGGATTCGGACGCTTCGGGATCGTTCGAACCAACGGGGGCGATATTAAGGATTTGCATGGCGGTTGCGGGGCAGTCTGAATCGGTATCGGGTTCCGAGGAGGCGTCGGATTCAAGATCGGAATCGACATCGCCAGAGGAACAGGAGTCGAAAGGGAGGAAAGAGGCTGGCGGAAGAGTGGAGTTGGGAAGATCCTTACGTGACGCCGAGAGGATCTTCTCCTGAATAACACGCGAAGGGCTTGACCGTGGAGATGAAGTTTCCAACTCTTCTTGATTGGAGCTAAGTGCATCTTGTATAATCTTAGGGTAGAGACTTAACGTACGATCAGTGGCGGCGTGCAATGGCGCCGTTGGTACTTGCGAACGGCGCACATGAATGGAGAAATTGTCCTCGGGCTGTACACCACCGACACCTGAGGCTTCAAAGTCCATGACTTCTGGGCTGGTGTTTCCACTATCATCTCTCAGGGCCTCAGGCGAAAAACCCAGGTCATCTACACTAGAAATGGCGCGTGATCCACTATTCGAGTCCAACTCGGAGGGAGAGTTCTCGAAAGGACCTCTTGGCTCAGCTAGATCGGCAGCGGTGCTCGTTTGCGATTGGAGGCCGGACTTCGCACCTAGAGGTTGGCTTGTGATAGGCTTGTAGTTGCCAGGCATGGTAAGGGATGCTCCATTGCGGTCACCACTAAGATCAGTACAGAACTTGGCTTTGTTGTAGAATATCATAGGACCGTCATCGCGCCTTTGAGGCTTCGAGGAAGAACTCTGCATGATGGAACTACTGAAGCCCGAAGAGTTGCCTGCCGGCTGGTGCTGATATGGATAGTCGACCAAGGAATCGGCGTCGAAGCCATAAAAGTCATCTTCGTTCTCGGACTCTTCCTTGTGGAAGAATAGCGGCTTGTAAGCAAACTTGTTCTGCTCTCGCTCGCGCTGAACACGAGCTAAACGCCTTGCTCTCTCGGAGCCAGTTAGATCGCTGCTGTCGCCACTAGTACCAGTTTTCATGCGCTTGAATGGTGACAAGGAACCCGTCTCGTTGGGCGAGGCGCCGCTGTAGTGCTCTGATGAACTTTCACTACTGTGCTGGGTGATATCGCGACCACCCTTCCATCGGATCTTACGTCCATCGCGCGAAATTTCGAGATGACTACTGTACTCGTGTAGTGCGTCCTTGACGAATTCGGGGGTAACGTTAAGTGTATGTAGTTGTGCCATGTTAATAAGCAGGTTCAAGTAGATCCAGCCATGGCCCAGCGGTGCTTCTCCGGAGTTCATGTCCGGTGGGGTAAAGCCGAGATGTCGGATATAACTCATATTATCGTTCGGTACTTGGGCACGATGAGGGTCCAGGTCCAAGGGACGGGTGGGTCTTTGGTCAGGGGACAAGCCTGAACCGGCGAAATCATGTTCCTCGACGTGCAGGGAGGGTCGCAGACCTTGGATGGCTTCATTCTGGCCTGTGTCATCCTCATCTACTGCGCCACGATCTAACATAATCCGGGCTTCGCGCTGGCCTTCTGGCCTGAAACTCTGGCCAGTCGCTTCGCGTTGCTCGCGATCGGCCGTGGCCGCCGACTGGGCGACTTCCTGTTGTTGCAACGGCTGGGGATGAGATCCGGGCAATGATCGCTTGCCAGCGAAGATCTGCTCTAGACGGCGTACGACCATCTTCTTCTTCGATTTTTCTGTCATCAGAACACTCTTGTTGTTCGGGAGCAGTCCCATGGGGATATCGTGGAGGTATGACTGGATGTTTTGTTGTTGACGACTGTATGCTGATCGTGTGATCTTACGGTCCTTCTCTTGGTTTGATGGCCCTGCGGAGTTCTGACCGGATGCAGACATGGATGCATATCCTGACTCGGCGAATCGCGATGTCGAAGAGGCGGTGTTATGGGTTTCGAGTGCCGGGGTGTACGCTGCTGAAATATGGGCATAATCGTTGGCCGTTCCATCGTCAAGCTCAGAGGCGAATTTGCGTAGTGTCTCTTCCAACTCTTTCTTCTTGTGGTCAGGTAGCCCGTGAAACCTGACTTCGAACAGCTTTTCCTCCTGCAGATGGGCATCGTAGAGCTTCTCGTACTTTTTCAACTTCTGCTTGAGCCTCTTGTTCGCTACGGTCAGGTCATCGATGACGCTTCGGAAGTCCTCAGTACTGCTACCGTCGGTGCCGAGTTTGCCCAGGCTAGGGCGGTATGGGATTGCCGAATGTGTGTGATGGGAGTGTTCGGGTGGGGTCTCAGATGAAGACGAGTTTCGGAGGAAGAAAGGCGGTTCATCTACAAGGTCATGGTTAGCACTCTCTCTCAGGTAGTGAGGCACTGGTGGCAAGACTTGCTGTCGACAAAAGAGGCCTTGCTCTGGCTAGCCCTGTTGTTTGTCTTCTCAAACCATTGCCCGGCGTCGCTGCTCTCCCCAGAGCTGTTTTTGTTCGAGTGGAGCTGTGGCGATACACTCGAGGGCGGATTGGCCTTGTCGCTCGCAAGAGTTGGTGAGCTCCGTGTCGTGGGCTGCTCTTTGGCCTGGAAGCCCAGTACAGAAGGTGGTGGTGGGCTGTGTCGAAGTGAGACAGACTTGTGCGCTGGTGGGCGGCGAGGGTGACTCCTGATAGCCTTTGGTATGGTGCCTGGGGGCTCGTTCATAGTTGCTGATGAGAAGTCGGCGGGCTAGGTGCAAAGGGTGTACCCCATATGTGCAAGACGGTCGATGCCGGAGGCCCTGCGGATGCTTGCGTGTGGATACCGAAGGTTGGGCGGCACTAGTAAGGGCAGAACGTGTTCGAGTCGTTGCCGAACCGACTGTATCTTCCTAGTTAGGGCTCGAAAATGAACTGATGTTTGCGCTGAATGCTCGGACGGTGAGTTTATCGGCTGGACGTGGCGGATAGAGTACGCGTGCAGAGGGCGTATATAGTGAAGCTGGTTGAAAACTGGTGTGCGGGAGGTGCAGGCACTTGGAGCCTCTGGACGTGGAGCCATGATGACTATCGATCTTGATGAGGGTAACGATGCCGATGTTCTCGATTCCCACGATGCCAAGAAATGTCGCGGAGATCGAAGTGCGTGGGAGGGAACGCACCGTGTGGCGTCCCGGGCTAGACCTAGCAAGCATCATCGACGATGAGCCTCGTCCAACCCACCGTCGCCCGACTTGGACCCCATCGCAATTGTCAAACGGCCGCAGACCCTGCCTCTGCCCGATGGCCCTCTCAATCGGTGATCAACGTCGGCCCACCAGATGGCCTTGTAGTCTGGCCGCATCGCATACGAAGCCGCATCCACTTGCACAGCACCCTGAATATTCAGCGAGCGAATGAAGATCCTGACTGAGACGCGCCGACTAGCAATTATCGACCAACGGTTCTGCCACATTCCAGACGCATCGTTACGAGACTTCAAACCATCGCAAACAGAGCACCACGAGCGGCACGAACCGTTGGCACAACGCTAGGTGCCACACAGACTGCGATCGAGATCTCACTCTCTAGCCCTTGGTCGGACCCGGCCTCTCTCGACGCACGCTACGCCGTGTCCCACAATATGAAGTCATGTCTGCAGCGGTTGAAAAGGATTTCAACTGAATCGAGTCGCAGTGCTAGACCCTGATGTCGTCTCACCCGTCCGCCGTGGGCTGCCTGGTGTGCTCATTGGCTGCTCTGCCGTTATGCGACGGTGTGCTTAGCGTATCCCACAGTACGGTTGGATCGAACTGGTGGTGAGCATCGCTGCTGGCATCGCCATCGGGGAGACCCTGAGCCAAGAAGCACGAGCCGGAGCACTTGCCAGAGCATCATCCGCCATGGATGCCGATGATCAGCAGTCAGTGGGTATATGGATGAGGAGCGCGCTGGACCCTTGCAATCTGCGAAAGGCTCACTGCTCAGGGGCCAGAGTGCAACGCCCATCATGTCAAGGATTGTTTTCATGTCAGGTCATGCTTGGACTCAGATCATCGATCAAGCTTGCAGCGCACATGGTTTGAACAGGTACGGCAGACAACGAGGTCAGAGCGCCGGAAACTTCTTCCGGTCGAACCAAAAAGCGCCATGCCAGTATTGTTTCATTAACAGCTACGGTGCTCTTCGGTATGTTGTCTAACATCATCGTCGATGTCTTTTTTGGCTCATTCTCATTGCATGATGGTCCTTTAGAAACTTTGAAGGGCCTTATACGATATCAGTAGCGTCTGAAGGTTGCAATCAAGATCCAAAAGTGCGATGACGTAGGCGCTTGACGTGGTGCCCCTGGAGGAGAGCTGTGATGCTCACCACGGGAGAGGAGCCGGGCGGATGACACGGACTCAAACGCCAGTCTATGTCAGCCCATGGAGCCAGTAGCCGCAATGTCAAGATAAAGAATTATCGAGACACTGTACAAGGGCCGGACCAAGCACTTGGCCTAGATGCGGGCGCCCTTGCTTCTGAGCACATTGATGGCAGAATGACCAGTGTAGTTGAGCCATGCACTTAGGCTTCCCACAAAGCCACCGACCTTCATCAAGTCTTGCAATCTGTTGTCCAGAAACTGTTCGGTTTCAACAAAATTGCTCGACTTATCCTGCGTCATGTATACCTCGGCAGAAGAATAGATTGCAGACAGGGTCGCTCGTTTCGTGTACCAACTGCTGTCGACACTCTGATCGCCGGATAGAAACCATATCTCGTCCGCGAGCTTAGCCAACTCTGATAAGGACGCGGGCACGTACGTTGGTTGGGCCATAATTGCAAGTGCCTGACAGCATCAGCGAACTGGCTCATAAGCCTAGGGCCTGGTCATGTACCTCTTGCCAGCGGTGGATGATAGGCTCATTTGCGCGAAGTCGTGCCAGCGTCAATGTCCTGACCTTGGCACCGACACCCATTTTCTTTCCTTGTTCACTTTCCGTTGAGAACTGGACGTTGTTTTGCAAAGCCAACCGCTGTGTAACGAGGTGATAGTTGACAAGGTCAAAAATCCCTCGCGGAAATAGATTCGTAGAGACATCAAGGTAGCCGGCATCTCGAGCACCAAGCTTGAGTGAGTCTATGGTGAAGCCATGGTTTGGTACATGTGCGTATGCAGAAGAAAGTATCGCAGTCTCGGCGGGGGAAAATGGCGGCGGCTGGGCGTAATCATAGGAATGATACAGGCATTGTTGTCTATGGGCTGCTGTTGAACGGATTGAGGCTGCTCGGTATGTTCCGAGTAGGGAGCTGGCTAATCGTGTTGGTGGCATTTTGGTGAGATTGAGGATGGTGAGATCAGCCGATACAGAGAACTGAGGCCTTCCTCCGCAAATCTGCCAAGACTGCAATCGATCAGATCTCGCCCTAACGGTTCAACGCCGATCAACGACACTGTGACAGCGATCATCCATCAGGGATGCCTGCAAACATCGACAGCAACACGGCCCGTTACTCGGCAACTTTTGCCTCCGCAGATCTTGACAGACTATATAGGTTTCAGAGCTGCATCTCAGATGCGCACGCGTTAACACGTGACACACGCGCTATTCGCGTTGGCGCTAGTGGCAATGACGCGGGATCTGGACCCAGTCGGTGCCTTGTAACCCGTCCTCTCCCTGCATTGCCGAAAAAGACATCTCCATTCGATCTTCAGGTACCCATCGGACTTCCCACAAATCTCGGAGACGACATTAAAGCATTGGATACGATTTATCCACCGCCACCGCACGCGTATCGCAACCCGTACGATCTATCGCCACCCTCGGGACGACGTCTCGGCCCTTGTCGGAAATATCCTCGCATCGCATCGCAGAATCTAGATCACAATGGCGCGCGGCAAAAACGTGGAGGTCAGCGAATATGAGCGCAAACGGCAAGAAAACATTGCCAAGACGCAGGCGCTGTTGCGCAACCTCGAGATGGAGGCTGCGCAAGCAGGTTTAGGGCCGACAAGCAAGGCGAAAACATCTGTTCCGTCGAGAGCAAAGGCAAAGAAGCCAGCGCCGAAGAAGATCAAGGAAGAAGAAACCGCGCCGCGGCGAACATCCTCGCGCCTAAAGGGCATCGTAGCCGACAGCGAGGTTGCGAAGCGTAAAGCTGAGGATGAATACGTCGCAATAAGAGAGGCTGATCGTGCGAAGAGGCAGCGCGTAAGCGACGCGTACAACTTCAGCGATATTGTCGTTGCAGGCAAAGATTGGGACAAGAGCGGCAACTTTCTCTCCGTTGGCCCAGCCGATCCTTATGCGCGCACGTTTGACTACAACGACGTGAGGGAGACAACGGACAAGGAGCTGAGAGCGCTTCGGGAGCGCATGAGTGGCCTGCAGCTTTGGGAGGATTTCGAGCCCAACGAGATCAAAATCACCCCAGAGCGCATCTACTCCATGGGGCTGCATCCTACAACGGACAAGCCTTTGGTGTTTGCCGGTGACAAGCTTGGAAACTTGGGCATATGCGATGCATCCCAGAAGGCCACTGAAGTCAAGGTGGAGGACGACGAGGACGCTGATAGAGAAGGGCCTACCATCACCACGTTGAAACCCCACACACGGACAATACACACCTTTCAATTCAGTCCTCACGATTCGAATACACTGTATTCTGCTTCGTATGATTCCACCGTACGAAAACTAGATCTCGCAAAAGGCGTTGCGGTCGAAGTGTATGCGCCCTCAGATGCGAACGAGGAGGCACCGCTCTCCGGGCTCGAGATCTCCAAGGACGATTCAAACATGCTATACTTCTCCACGTTAGACGGACAGTTTGGTATATACGATATGCGTACGCCGTCGGAGAAGGCAGCGGGGCTACAAGTTTTCCAGTTGTCAGATAAGAAAATCGGAGGCTTCACTCTACATCCTCTCCACCCACATCTCGTAGCTACGGCTTCTTTAGACCGCACGCTGAAGATTTGGGATCTACGCAAGATCACTGGTAAGGGAGATGATCGCTTACCGGCGCTTGTTGGAGAGCACACCAGCAAGCTGTCGGTTTCGCACGCTGCATGGAATTCAGCCGGCCAAGTAGCTACTGCCTCGTACGATGACACAATCAAGATCCACGATTTTGGCAACTGCGCGGACTGGAAAGTGGATACGACTTTGGGGGAAGCGGAGATGGAACCGAGCGTTGTGGTGCCACACAACAACCAGACTGGACGATGGGTCACCATGTTCGTCATCCAATACATGTACCATCTGCAAAGTACCATGCTAACGTATCGTGTAGATTACGAGCCCAATGGCAGCAGTTTCCCCAAGACAACGTGCAGCGCTTCTGTATTGGCAACATGAATCGATTTGTCGATATTTACACGGCGAAAGGCGAACAGCTGGCGCAACTAGGAGGTGATGGTATTACCGCGGTACCCTCGGTTGCAAAGTTTCACCCTACGCTTGACTGGGTGGCTGCTGGGACAGCGAGCGGGAAGCTTTGCCTGTGGATGTAAACAATGTTGATACCCTGTAGACAAGCGATGATTGAAATTTGCATGGAGGTTCACCGCTGCTCTGGCGGCTCACAAGATCATGGTTCACGCCTAACCTGAATAATGGGTTATTGAATTTCACGCTTACTTGTATGCGACCCTCGGTTGGGTAGCATTGCTAACGGGACCGTGGCCGATGTCGCCGAATCGAGAAAAATCTCCATATTGGTGGCAGGGTTGTCCTCATGCGATGTTGGCAGTAGCACGCTTGCTATGAGAGGACCTCGGGAGGGTCCAGCGCTTCGCATTCCAGCATCTCCGGACCTCGTCCGAGACGGTCAGTACGACGGTACGAAGCCACAGACACACAGCTTCAATTGAAGCGACACGCGGCGAACCTATCGTTGCGATGCTAAAACTCCCGTGCCATCCATACCGACACACACACACACACACACACACACACACACACACACACACACACACACCATTGTGACCAAAATACCAGCCGTCTTCTTACTCCAGATAAGGCGCAGGATTCCTCAAATCAATACGAGGTTTTAGGGCGTCTATTTGTGGGTGTGGCGATGGTAGGAGCGCTAAGCGGACGGGTGTGGCACAATCCTGGAAGCGGGGGACTGCGTCATAAATCTCGGGCTTCATTGTTGTTCTTGCCAGCCTCGTTGAGAAGAGAAGATAGCGCGGTGCCTGTTGATCAGTGAACGAGCACAGCTAGACGGACATGTTTCGGCGTCAGCGTGACAAAAATAGGCGGGAAAGGGGATCACGGTAAGTTCGGGAAATACAACGTGCAACTGACGGGCGAGGCGACTATCGCTGCCGAATCGGTAATCAATAACACCAATGCGCTCCGCTTTGCGTGCCGCCGCCTCGTTAGGTGTCCAAAATCCCCGGAAATGACCCCCTTTGATCTTGCTTCTTCCTCAATTCCATCATCGTGTGACTTCACAGCACCACGAATACGAGGCGATCACCACAACCGCATCTCGTGTTCGGTTCGGCGGGATTGGGTATGACGATGATGGTGGGACTAACGCAATGCAACGTCCCGGCTAGCTCCGCTACTACTGTTCTACCGTTCTACCTTTGTACTCTGCTCAGCTGATCATCACCAAAGTCGTCGCTAGCTAGAGCTTAATGCTGGCTAGGAACGGTCGCTTGCACAAAGGGCTTTCTCCCAAGGGCAAGGCTGGTTCCTAGTAAGGTGCAGGGACTGCGCATATACGAAAGACGGGTCCATCGATGATGAAGTTGGTGCTGAACAAACCCCTCACCACTATCTTTATATAAAGGGCCGTTGACAACACTCGAAAAGCAATTCCCATCATCAGTCCCAAGCCTTTGCACACCTCTAGCTACTTCACCTCCAACATCTTCTCATCAACAATCACTTTTTTACCCAAAACACCTCGACCAACACGACCAAAATGAAGTACACCACCGCTCTCACCACCCTCCTCGCCGGCGCCATGGCCTCCTCCTGCACTCCCTCGGCCACCGATTCTTATCCTTCCGCCACGCCATCGGCTACCCCAGAGAGCCCTTACTTTGGCGTCATCTCTGCTCGCAGCGCATCTCCCATCCACCTCCAGCCTCTGACCGCTCGCGGCGGTTACTTCTACCTCGGCGGCGAGGGCGGCCCATCCTCCTACTGCCCGGTCGAGACCGTTGGCGCTGCTGCTTGCCCGCCGGGCAACACCACCGTCCTCGCTGGCGGTGACAAGACCCTCTCCATGGGTGTTGTTGTCCCCGGTGGCCAGCAGGTCTACGTTGGTCCCAACGGTGCCCTCAGCTACACAGTTGCGCACTCTGCATACATCCCTGCTGGCTCCATCGTCGATGCCTTCAGCAAGGAGGCACCCAGCAACGGCAACTCTTTCGGCTACCTCAACTTCGAGACTGGCTTCATTGCCTGCCCAGCTGGCGAGGGTAAGGGATACCAGGTTTTCGGTGCCATTACCAACGGTACCTTTGCCGACGACTGCCTTGGCTTCAGCGCTCTCACTTGTAAGTTTTTATCACCAAACGTTCTTGCCCATGTTCATCCACTAACACCAATTGCAGCTTCTGTTGACCAAGCTGGCGCCTGGCAGTACTAGATCCTCTTGCGATTTCGAATCGAAACGAAACGAAAGGAGCACACACCTAATCGGAATATGATACGCAAGTTGTACTGTAAGATATGGAAGATGATATACCTATGTTGTACATACGAGACGCTCCTTAATGACTCGCGACGGAGGGTAATATAATAGTAATCTGTTTGGAACATTCAAATTGTTGTTCTCCCAGCTGTGAAGTCCAATGCTTTTTAACATGACGCGCTTCGCTTTGGCGATCCTTGGAGAGTAGGGCTGCATGCCCTCATGCGCCTGCCAACCTACCCAGCATGATCCTGATCCTCTCGACCTCCTCTTCAGGTGTGCATTTGGAGCTTGTCCGCACAGACACTATCTTCTCTCTACTTTTCATACCCTTGATAACCTCGATGTCAGACTTGGCCACGCGGAGCGCATCCGCAATGACTTGCCTGACAGCCTTGTTCGCCTCTCCATCTTTCGCCTGTGCCGCAATGCAAACCTCAACGCGCTCGTCCGAAACAGCAGCAATACCCTCACGACTCGCATTGACCCCAGGCTTGACGTGACAAAGCAGCTGAATAGTGCCCACGTTGGATTTTGCCCCTTTGGCAGCGGCGAAGCGGATAGCCGGGGCAGATATTGATAGCATTGGACGCGATGGCGTATAGGCAGAGTCGACCGGTGTAAGACAGGTCAGCTGGCTTCGCGTCAAGCGTGAGATTGGAGCGGGCGGCGGCGGCAGCGCCGACGATGGCAGCAAAGCCGACTGAACCCGCCGATTCCATGCCAGGATTAGGCCAACGCCTCGTGAACCAATCGTACATCCAGTGGCTTGAGACACCCCCGACCGTTTTGTCTGGCTGCGAACCTCTGCATTCATCTCTGCAACGCTCAAAACAAAACATTCCAAGTCGCTTCTCAAGTCGCACATCCCATTGACCTCGATCTTGCCGGCCCATTCCCCCATTTGCGTTGAGCGTGCCACCTACCTAATCCGACAAGGTTGCCCTCGGCCCTCTTTTTTAGTGGGGAGCAGCTTGCCCTTGACGAGGCCTTACCAGACCTTCCTAGATAAACTACTTCCCCTAAGTGATAAATTTGACGAGAGCCTCATGTTGCTCTTCCGTTAAGTACAGGTGTACACGATGCTGCGAAAATTCAGCGACACACAATTACCTAAGAAGCGAGCCCGTGCCAAAGATAAAAGCCCCGCGATTGCCCTGCTCTTTTGACGTTATCTGCATTTCGCTTCTTTTTTTCGCTTTACGCCTGTTGTTTACCAAAAGACGTGTGAATTACTACTAGCGATTGTTGCTTGCGTACGCACTTACGACATCGGTTTGTGCTTGTTGAACGAATATTCTTTTTTTCCTACGACTGCTGTGACAAGGCTGTCTACGTCAGGTATGATGATTCTGCTGTTGCATTCGGGGTCATGGTGTTGCTTTTTTTGGTCGGGCTGAGAAATGAGATGTCGCACTTTCGTCATGAGAACCACCAACAAAGACATCTTGCACATGTCACTGCAGGCAACCTTCTTAGTTGCCAACGCTAACAATGTTTCTCAGAAAAATGACTTCCGCACCCACATTACAACCCAAGTTTCTGCCTAACAGGCATGATCTGGGCATCGTCGCCGTCGGCTTCAGCGGCGGCCAGGTAAGCTCACGCCCGGGACCCACCTCAGCCCTACCACAACTAACATGACTCTGCCCTAGCCCAAAGCCGGTGTCGACGCAGCTCCCATGGCGCTGATCGAGAATGGCCTGATCAAGCAATTAGAAGAGGACCTGGAATTCAACGTCAGCTACGACGGCCAAGTGCACAACTACTCTGAACTGCAGCCGTCGGACGACCCCGACTACCGCAATATGAAGCGCCCTAAGTTCGCCAGCGCCGTCACCAAGGAAGTCAGCGACCAAGTGTACAAGCACGCCAAAGACGGCAAGCTCGTCTTGACTCTCGGCGGCGACCACTCCATTGCCATTGGCACCGTTTCCGGAACCGCAAAGGCTGTCCGTGAGAGGCTGGGTAAGGACATTGCCGTCATCTGGGTCGATGCGCATGCCGATATCAACACGCCCGAGACGTCGGACAGCGGCAACATTCACGGTATGCCGGTGAGTTTCCTGACGGGCTTGGCGACAGAGGAGAGAGAGGATATCTTTGGTTGGATCAAGGAGGAACATCGCCTTAGCACAAAGAAGTTGGTCTACATTGGTTTGAGGGATATTGATAAGGGTGAGAAGAAGATTCTGAGGGAGCATGGTATTAAAGCTTTCTCTATGCACGACATTGACAGGTAAGTCGCGTATTACTTGGGATGAAGTGCACATTGCTAACGAGGAGTTTGCAGGCACGGTATTGGCAAGGTCATGGATATGGCGCTGGGCTGGATCGGAAGTGACACTCCCATCCACCTCTCCTTTGACGTCGACGCCCTCGATCCCATGTGGGCTCCTAGCACCGGCACACCAGTTCGTGGCGGTCTGACGCTGCGAGAGGGTGACTTCATTGCCGAGTGCGTTGCAGAGACCGGTTCTCTGATCGCATTGGATCTCGTCGAGGTCAACCCTAGCTTGGATGCCGAGGGTGCGGGTGACACCGTCCGCGCTGGTGTTTCGATTGTTCGCTGTGCGCTTGGTGACACGCTTTTGTAGGCTAGTGTGTGTGGGATGAGCAGAGTCACGAGATATGTATTCAGCACGTAGATGCTTTTCATGGTTTTGGGATAGAAGTAGACGGTGTCACTAGACAAACACATACTTGCAAATGAATATCCATCGGCTAAAACTATGCTCTCAAATATGCTTTCGTATATGAGAACCTCGAACAGGTGTGAAAGTATGTGGGTGATATACCTGCTCTACGTTTGCCAAACGTATTCAATTTACATAGGAGCAGTCTTCGTTGACCATTGCGCGATTACTGCATTGGCATCTGGATCCCTCAAAGTGCAATGCCATTTTTCCAAAGCGCTGTTCTCTTATGGCTACGCTCGTGACTATTTTTGACACCTCTCAGAGCCAGTCCAATGGGGATCAGGAGCCTTATCTTCTCGTCATCTAATCTGAGTACCTAGAACGTCCAGATTTTCACTTTGCGACTTGATACCCTCGGATATGTTGGTGCCTCACGCGCCAGATCCTGTGGTTGGCTTCAGGATGATGCGATCGTGTACAGGCGCTGAAATTTTGCTAGTGTCGAGCGATAATTTCTACTTTGAGTCCCATGAATAGACATGTAAATGCTTAATTCTTGGATAGTACAGCACCTCAGCACGGTGCACATTTCTCAGAAGACATAGCCAAGGGATCAAATGCCGGATGACGTATTGTGCTTGATCGAATCGCCCAAGTGTCCATGACTTGCATGTCGTTCAAGATTGAGGGCTTCGAGCCCGACGGCCACTAGAGGCAGGAAAGTATGGTGGCCACAAATGAAAGTGCAGTGAGACTGGCTTCTACGTAAGGCGAAGAAGGAACGGAGAAGAAGTTACCGCCCTCAATGATTCTGCACAGCCTTGGAATTCAGCACCGCCTTAGACTTCCATATCGCCGATCCATGCACCGCCTGGAACTTCTGCAGCTGTGCCTACCAGCTGCCCTTGATTATTGCTATAGTTTGCTAAACGGAAATTTTCTAGAAAACTGTGTAGACCTAGTGTTTGGGCAAATACTGTGTGTTTGGAGCCGTGGCTCTGTTGGAGGCTTGGGAGGCGCGGTCGCCCGCACGACGAAACATGTTCATACCGAGGATGTGAAAGGGCGGGGTTATTTCGAACATGTTTGTTCTTATTGTAGCCACGGATAATAAGTAGTAGCTGTCATATAGCTACTGCAAAAGCTACAGTGACATCCGAGTCTTGAGTCCACGTTTCATCTATCAGACAGCCTGCCTCAAAAAAAATCAAAAAACCGGCTGTCTTTCAACAATCGCCATGGCGAATTGTTCAAAGCACGTTTCATAGTGCTCAAAGACGTCTGAACGAGCACTTCATTTGACCAAGGGAAAAGAAATGACTCAGGCTGCTACATACACATGCTCTCTTCGAATCGCCGGGCAATCTCCAGCATCTCCGCATCCAATCTCGAGCCACTCAGGAAAGTCACGCTGAATGGCAGCACACCCTCGTCTTTTTCTTTTCCACTGAGCTCGGCAACTGGGTATGTCCCGGCTGGTACAGCCACACCACACAGATCTAGTACGTTTCCGCAGTGCGTGAACTCACCCAGTATACTGTTCTTCTTGATAGGGTCTGCAAGCACCTCGTCGATTTTCCAATGCGTAGGTGTTGTAGGCACCATAACAACATCGACTCCAGATGCTGAATAGGCAAATACTTGCTCTGCTTGTCGGGTGTAAAGAGCTTTGGCCTGGAGATCGCGGTATGCATCGACAGCAGAGCTCTTTCTGTTGACCACGGCGTCCATGAGCTGGGCCGTCACTGGATGCAAAGCGGAGCGATTCTTTTCCAAAAAGTCATCTGGTAGCGAGGCTAAACGTTCGGATACGAACGTCCCATCGTAGAGCAGTTGCCCGGCTTTTTGGAATGGCGACCAGTCGATTGGTGTGAGGACGCCCCCCATCTTCTGCAATCTCGACACCGTCTCATTAAACATACGACGTGCGGGCGTTGAGCAGATCGCGAGTGCTTCTGGCGGTGGGATTCCGAATTTGAAGCTGCGTGACTGAGCTCCGATACTGTTGATGTGACGCTCAAAAGTCATTTCGGGTTTCGCATAGGGGTCAAGCGAATCATAGCCTTCGAGTATGTTCCATAGACTCCGAGCATCAGATATGTTCTTGGTGGAGAGAGCAATGCAGTCAAGAGACAAACAAGCTGGTGTGATACCGCGAAATGAAATTGTCCCTCGGGTTGGTTTGAAGCCTACGATACCGTTGAACCCAGCAGGGACTCTGCCTGAACCTGCCGTATCTGTTGCCAGGGAGAAGGAAACGAGATTTGCTCCCACGGAAACTGTGCTTCCGCTGCTCGAACCTCCGCTTATGTAGTCTTTGTGATATACCGAGTGAGGGATACCGTATGGGGTGCGACACCCTACCAGACCGGTAGCGAGTTGATCGAGATTCGTCTTGCCAATGAACAAAGCTCCTTCAGCCATAATCTTGTCATATACGACCGCGGAGGTGGAGGGTACATGAGCGAGTGGCGGGCACGCGGTTGTGGTAGGAAGGCCGGCAATGTCGATGCTATCTTTGACGCTGAAAGGAACGCCAAACAGCGGTGGGAGAGCGTTTCGGTCGGAATGTTTTATTACCAGTTGTCTTGCAGCTTCTAGAGCAGTTTCGCGGGGCTGAAGATAAATCCATATTGCTGGATCGACCTTCATGTATGCCTCAATCTTATCGTAAACTGCCTCAACGACTGTCACTGGTGACAAGCCGTTCTTGTAGGCTTTCTTCAGAGCGGCTATGGTGAGATCGCCATCAAATGCGGGCGGTGTTTGCGGAGGGGTAGAAGCTGATGCATTCTGCTTGGTGGCAAAGGGTGCGAGAGCTTCAAGAAGAGGTTGGAGGCTGCCAATGAAACCAAAAAGACCTTGCGACCAGTGTATCATGTCCAATGTCGACTTTTTGAAGCAGGCATCATTGTATCCACTAGTAGCCTCCTCAATCCCACAGCATTCAAAGCCGCGATCATTTGCTTCTCGAATTGTGGTAGCGAAACAGCATTCTGTGGTAACGCCTGAGACGATGAGATGTGTGATGGCTCGTGCTTTGAGTTGATGCAGAATGGTCGTATTCCAGAATGAGCCTTTGCCTGGCTTGTCGATGACCACCTCCCCCGGAATCGGTTTCAGTTCATCAATAATATCGTGTCCATACTCTCCCCTGGTAAGTAATCGACCCAACTCTCCTTTGTCGCCAATAACGAGTTTGTGTTGGGTGTTGCCAGGTGCGGCTTCTTGTCTGATGAGTTTTGATGAGGGGCAGTCTGACAGGTCTGGTTTATGGCCTTCCCGGGTATGTACGATGGTCATTCCAGCACCCCGACATGCTTCTAGAAGCCGTTTTGTGGGTGCAATTGAAGCCTGGACCGCTTTCAGGTTCCCTCCTTGTATCTCTCCGAAACCTTGGGCAAGCAAGAAGTCGCGCTGCATGTCAATGATGAGTAATGCAGTATGGTCCAGAGGGAAGGAGAACGCATATGGCTTCGCGTCAAAGGACGCCATATTGGACTTCGTAGTCGTCTTCGCCATCCTATCTGAAGATGGGAGGTCAAGGAAAAACGACTGACCGAGAGAGGTCGATGCAAGTAGTGAGTTTCAATGTCAGCCGAACGGAAGAAGGAACAAAGCGAGGACCGAAAGCATAAAGAGGCGGAACATCTTCACGATTGGATTCACTTGGACGAATGTTGCCATCTGGAGACTGGCCGAGGAGGGCGCATGCAGCGGGCCTTCGGCGGGCGGCGGCGCGAGATTCAAGGCATCTTATCAGAAGAGCACTAACACCAGTTGGGTTTAATGTGTCTGTGCCGATAAGCCACCTCCTGGGCGCTCACGCATGTACATACCTAATGCCTGACTACACAATGCATTCTTGTCAATCCGCCGATGCTTGTACGCTTTCGCATACATCCCATACCGCCGAAGGCCTCTATCTATGATAGCCACGGGCCGTCCTAGTGGAAACCCAAACCTGGGTACTCCCAGAGACGATCCTGATATGGCAGAGCGCCAAACTGAGTCGTCTCTGTGATTACATGTATCGCGGGGCCCCAGGGTGAATGTAGGTGATCTCAACTGATCGTATCTCTTCCTCATTTTCCACACTGTAGCACACCCGGTCATGTCTGTGCTCAAGGCGAGGCTTGCACCTCACCTCCATCTTAGAGTCCCATTCGAGAGCGGAAAGTATGGCTCACGATGGTCAAACAAAGGTGCACAGTCAATCAGCAATTGAAGCAATTAGAATGGTACTGACACTTAGATCATGCTAGATCTTGACCCAGTCCCTCCCGAACAGCGTACATGGGGCGGACTCGATTACTGGGCATACTGGTGTTCAGATATGCTGGCCCCTCCTCTAGCATCTACAGTCAGTAGCGTGATGGCTCTAGGTTTTACGGCTAGAGAGACGATTCCCATTGTCTTCTTTGGTTTTGCCATCTGCAGCGTGGTAATCACACTCACTGGAAAGATGGGTGCCACATACGCTGTTTCCTTCCCCGTCATCGTTCGCAGCGTCTTCGGGATGTATGGGTCGTTCCCAGCTATCTGCATCCGGGCTTTTGTAGCTATGATGTGGGCCGCTATTCTTACAGTCCAAGCCAGCAACTTCCTCCAGCGGTGCCTGGAAGCTATATGGCCAAGCTTCATCACGTTTCCAAATCATCTGTCTGAAAGCGCTGGTATAGATTGTAAATTTCGATATCCGCGATAATGTTGCTGCGATGCTAACACAGTCGCAGCGGCTGGGTTACTTTGCCTGTTTTTATACTGGTTCCTCCAAACCGCGCTGGCGCTGATGCCGATTTCCAAGTTGCGTGTCTTGTTCTGGATCAAGGGCATTGTAGTCCCGCCAACATTCTTTGCCTTGTTTCTTTGGGCTGTCATTGTCACAAAAGGGTGAGTGCCTTCGTGACACTTCAAAGCAGCACAAGATACTGATCTACTCTTCAGTGGTGGCCCGCTCATCAAGGGAGAAGTAGAGATTACTTCGAGTTACATGAATACTATCTACTCGGTTCTTACTGGATTGAACGCTGTCGTTGGACTTTTCTCGTCACTGGCCGTCAACATGCCCGACTTCGGGAGGTTCTCCAAGAACCAGCTCGCCGGTTACCACCAGTTCCTCGCCCTTCCCATCATCGGAACACTCGGGGCTTTGACGCCGATCTTCGTCACCGATGCCCACTCATACTTGTGGGGTGAGTTCGAGTGGTATATGCCAAATGTCCTTGCCAAATTCGACTCCCGGGCGGCGAAGTTCTTCGTATCCGCCAGCTTTCTCCTTGCAACCATTGGCAATCAGATCGCAGCGGATACCTATCCCTTTTCGAATGACGTAGCCGGCATGCTGCCCAAGTACATCAATATCTTCAGGGCTACCATTTTCATCTCAATCTTCTGTATCGTCTCCACACCCTGGAACATTATCAAGAACGCTTCTGGTCTGCTCGCCTTCCTAAGCGGCTACTCTTGCCTCATGGGTCCTCTTGCCGGTACAATGGTTAGTGATTATTATCTTGTAAAGAAAGGTAGACTCGATGTCGATCAGCTTTATACCCATCGCGGCATTTACTGGTACAATGGGGGTTGGAATTGGAGAGCATACGTGTCTTTCGTTACTGGGTTTGCTCCTCTACTACCCGGATTCGCGAAGAGCATCGACAATGCACTCGATATTGGTGGTGCTTGGAAGATATATACGTTCGCCTGGATCTTTGGGTTTTTCCTTTCACTTACTACGCATTATGTGATTTGTACATACATTTCGGTGCCGACAGCATCGTTGGTGGACTCTGCCGTATATCCGCCGCAGAAAGGTGAGGTAGATACACCTGTTCTTGAAGGTGAAGATGCCTCGACCAAAGAAGCACCTGTTGCGAAGGAGAAGGAAATAGCCGAATTAGTCTAGACCTTTCTGTCGAAGGTTTCACGGTGTTGAATTTGTCTCAGTTTCGATTGAAAGTCACTTTCTGACAATAATTTAATTGCCAGGCTTTGTCGTCAGTCTTATATCGTTCTGTGTATTGTGAAGCTGGCGTTTCTCTTAGTGATGTAGCTGATTAATCCTTGCTTATTTTAGTGCTCTTTTTGGCTTAGCTTTCGGCTACTTATCGTGCACCTCAATTGACCTGTCTTCGCTTCGTAGCCATTGCCGTTGGCCCGTTGCACCACAGTCATCAAGTCGGCCATTCTCCCCTCGACCTTGAAAGTTAGCTCCGCCATACGCTGAGTACCTGCATCGGGTTGATGAACTGAGTTCATGGCGTACCTGGAGCATCACAGTAAGCGATCAAGCTAGGCTTGGGCGAATATGCGCAAACCTCAGCGACAATGTCAACGGCATGTTAGCATCATCAATGCTCTCGGACCTCTTGCTTCAGATTAAGGCTGATGAATATCATCTTCTTTTCAGCAGCTATGGACTTTAATCCCGATGTCATTTTCCAACCAAGCACCTTCTTTCCGCCTGTAGCAAGCACGCAAAACGCTACAAAGCCAAGGTCACGACGTCCATGTGACCCTTGCCGTCGGCGCAAATCACGGTGCGAAGTACCAGATATCGACCAGCCCTGCCTTCTTTGCCGTTTCCATCATCAAGAATGCACATTTAACGAAAACCCGCCGCCGCGAAAACGACGGGCTTTGGAGATCAACCACAGCCCGGAGCCCAGCGAAACCCTCCCGAATACACTCGCGTATTCGCCCCACAGCCGTGGAAACAGTACGACCGCATCTACGTCGCCCCAGAATGTGCCAGTCAGGATCCGGCAAGACCCGCCGATAGATGACTACGCCAATCTACGTGGTCCCTCGCTCCTAAAAACGACATTGGGTTTACAAACAAGTAAGCACAGTCGTCTTCTTGGAGCTACCTCAGAGTATGAGCAGCTACTCCTGGTACTAGATTCGCATCAAATTGGTTCAGGCCCTGTTGCGACATCAGAACAGTCGTCCTTGAGAAGAGTGGATGACACCGACGCCACAACGTTCTTCTCGTTGCCTGATGTCGGGACACTCAACCACCAACACGACATCCCTGACCTAGACGCTGTAGAGATAGCCGTTGCGCCTCACGGGTCAGCGTTGATACACCTGTATTTCCGAATTGTACATCCCAGCTTTCCAATCTTACACAAGAACGTGTTCCTTGAGAAATACGCGCGCACCCATCGGGAGTTCTCACCTCCACTGCTTGCAGCAGTATATCTTCTCGCTCTAAACTGGTGGTCATACTCAAGTGAGCTGGCCTCGTTCCAAAAGCCAGATGTATTATATCTGGAAGAGCTAGCCCTGAAGTCATTCAGTAACATCGTGCACAGACCGAAGCTGTCCACGATACAAGCAGGTCTACTACTTCTCCAGCGACCTGGCGGCGACAGCTGGGCTATGACAACCCAACTTGTCGGTCTAGGACAGGACATAGGCCTCCACCTCGACTGCACAGAATGGCACATCCCAGGATGGGAACGTGGGCTCCGGAAGCGTCTGGCGTGGGCTATGTACATGCAGGATAAATGGGGTTCTCTTGTACATGGCCGACCTTCGCATATCATCCCAATAGACTGGGATGCGCAGCCACTGAACGAAGACGACTTCCCCGAAAATGCCGCAGATGAAGATGACGAGGATGGCAGCACCGAAGTAGAGAAAGGACGAATGTTGTTCTGCTACATGGTCGAGCTTACGCAGATCCTAGCACATATCTTGGCGACTTTCTACACCCTCAAAGCAGAGCGTGAGTTTTCTCGTCGTGCGCATGAAGGCGTGCGCTCACTCCTCGATGCTGCAAAACCTCTGCAGCTTGCTCTTCGCCAATGGTACGCTGACATGCCACCGACCCTCAAAATGCAAGACATCGCTGCACGCAAGCTTTCGAGCGTAGGCTATCTCCATCTTGGTTATTTCGCCGTCGAAATGACGTTGCATCGGCGTATCATTCGCTCCTTGTCTTTGGCAGATGACCAAGAGCTGCGCTTGATCTGCCGACAAGCAGCGCAAACGCGACTTACATCCGCCATGAATTTCGTGCAGTCTCTACGGCCCGAGCATCATCAATCGTTCTGGTACTTTGCTTCAACGTACAACTTTGTACTTATCGGCTCTTTCATCTCACTCTTGTGGGTCACATCGGATGACAACGAGGAATCAGCGGGGTACCGAACGAAACTGGATGAGTACAAATGGATGTTGCGCGTCTCGAGTAAATCGTCCGACTTTATCGAGCGAGCATTGGCGTCAATGAACACATCGACCGTAACGCTAGTCAAAAACATAGCCGAAGGCTGCGATACACGCGAGATAATCAGTGCTCACCAGTCAAGATCGGCACGCAGAGCTCCTGAAGATGTGGTCCCGGCTGTTGTTGATTCAGCAAGATGTGCGATTCATGAGCCCATACTTGCCGAGGCAGGATCAGGTGACAAGATAAGGCAAGCGTCTTTGGATGGGATTGGTATCGATGAGCACTTGTGGTTCCAGGCGCTTCGAGAGAGCGGATCTGACGGCGCGTACGAAGCACAAAGTGACGGAAGTCTGGGTATCAGTGGACATTTCGAGATGTCATAAAGAATAGCTATCTAGTTTTGAGAGTGCTGTTAGAGAGGAAACGAAGAGAAACTCGTGCGCGTTAAAAGTAGAGTACTTGGAGTTTGTTATGCATGCCAGAGACTGGCCAACAGTAGCCTATTTCTATTTGCTGTCTGTATATGTCTTCTCCTATCATCCCCAAATTTGCTGAAACATGGCAAGTGTCCGATGTACTCTGGGGTGTAATTCCATTCTTGGGACAGCAAGATGGTTGGTTGCCTACACCAGCGTTAGCCTGATGATTTTGCGCCACTAGATAGCGCAGTCTTCCAGAAGAGGATTCAGGGTTACACAAATGCCTAAGCACACGCCCAAGTAGTTAGACATCCATTTCACATGACCTGATCCCAGCCCCGGTCGGCACCGCCCATAGACCTCGCCCACAACACGCGAAAGCACACCACGAGCAGACCCTGCATACGACACTCCACCCACCACGCCTCACAACAGGCATCGCATGTCTCCCCCCCCCCCCCCCTCTCAACCCAAGATGAGGGGTAAGATAAAGCTTGCGCAGCATTTGCATGGGTTGCACGTCGATCACGCACCGCATTGTACAGCGTGCAGCGATCGGAGGCCGATATCTCGATTCTGGGATTTCTGTTGGGAACGGCGACGGCCTTTTAAACCAGGCAGAGATGGGATGTGCTGCGTGTTGCTCGTAATCATGCTTGCGGTGGTGGTTGTGAGAGAATGGTAGGGTGTGGAGGGAAAAGGCGGGGATGTGACGTCATGTGGCTGTTGCGCACGATTGCGTGCGTCGAGGGTGGAGCGTTGCTTGTTCGTCTCTCTAGTGCTGCATTTGCAGTCGGTATGCTATGCAGCGAGAAAAGCGAAAGGAACCGCGGGCATTGTTGCGGGCAGACAGTGGTACGGGGTATGCAGTCTGAGAGCTTATCATATTCTCCAGCCACGTCTTAAAGTTTTGCGGAGCCAACCCTTGGAAAATCAATATAGCGAGCGAAATGCAGGGACCTTGCATTAGTATGCGGGTGGCTATTGGAGAGGAAAGAACGACCGCCAGAATTTTCTCCGCGACCACGGTACGCTTGCGAAGGTTATCTGAGATTGCGTAAGCACAAAGGGAGGGGCATCGCTGAAGCAACGGGCGAATGCAATCCATGTTCAAGTGCGAATCAGCAAGGAAAGTGTTGGGAAACTTTGGTGAAGTGATTGTGATTGTCATTCCATGACTAAAAGTACAAGAGTGATTTCTGAAACTCAGCAGTTCCGTCGCGGATGCACGAGCATCTTTGGGGTGGTAGTGGTGGGGGGTATCATTTTCTGAGTTGAGCACTTCATTTCAGAACCGCTGCGCCATGTCTAAACTGCCGACGCCCGTCGCAAACACGGAGAAAGTGTAACCGCATATCAATCGTAACTTCGTGAACGTATGTCATCAGGTGAGAAGTGAGCGGATGGTGGTATCATCGTTGCAAGGCTTGAGCTCACGCCCAGGTCTTGGAAGCGTTGAGACCAAGCTCGAGATGCTGCGCGATAGCAGACGCAAAGTCCCCACCCGCTTGTGACGAGTGGCGGCGGCGCTCACGGCGGATCTGATGCTCGGCTTCCATGAGACGTTGTTGGACCCAGGCGCGCTGCTTCTCGTCATTGCGGATGCACTCAGTGTTCATGAGCTCGGTAAGGGTAGCCACGATTTGTTGGTTGATGATGGCAAGCTTGTGGGACTCTTCGGTGTGCATGTCGTCGACGCTGTTGCGTGGAGTTGCGCTGGTTCTGGAGCTAATGGGTACTGGATGGCTCGCTGCGGGATACGGCGAAGAGTCGGGGGATGTAGGCGACGATGAGAGAGATTGGAACTCCGGGGAGCTGGGGGCCATGGGTGCACTGAAAGGAATGTCCATGGCCATGCGGCGTTGGAGGGCTTCTTTCTGGGCGGAAAGTAGCATGTACTTCTGCATCGATTCATTCTGAGCTTGACGTTAGCATGTGTCCGTTGATGGGGTCCTGTGGATGGCTTACCCGAACAAGAGTGGGTCTCGACATGGAAGCCATGATGGTGTGTGATTTGGTTACGTCTGGTATTGGCTTTGTTGATGGTAAACAAGATCTGGTGTCTCCCTCGTGTGGGGATGGGGATGTCGGGTCCTGATAAAAATACCAGTTAACAATGCCAAGAGCGTTGGGTGGTGGGAGATCGGCGAGGTCCCAGCAGTGTGGGTACGAAAATGAATTGGTGCGTGAATCGAAGTAGAGAGCGGTCGATGAGAAGGGGGTGCAGTGAAGGCTTGGTGGCGGAGGACGCGCAAGCTGTCGGACGAGAGTGGATGATGATGGCTTTGTTCCAGACTGTGTTTGACAAACGGTGAGCGTTGAGCCCGACGGATTGCTCACAACTTAAGCAGCCTGCACTGGGGCGGCCGCGCATTCTCATGCCCGGAATAAGCCATGACGTGCAACTAGCAGATCCCATTCGAAACACAGCGCGGCTGAATCCGTACTTCCAGGCTTTGAAGAACGGGGCCGGTTTTGCGGAGCCTTGTTGGGATAGCCAGGGGTGGCGAGACGGGGCGTTGTGATTGGCCGAGTTCCGGTCCCTTGATGATCGGCATGTTGTTGTGAGAGGGCGTCTAAGCGACACAACGTCACCGGTAAGAACCTGAATGTGGCCCCCCGGAGCGGGATCGCGATCACGACGACACAACCACTCACAGAGGGCCATGAAGATCGTGATGGCCTGCTGTACCTGCATCTTTGTGAGTAGAATATCGGCAACTCGCCTCTCAGGGTTTGCATGCGCCTCATGTCTGCATGCGAAATTTTCAGTGCCCCATCAGAATTCCATCATGTCGCGAGAATGCCATGCGTTGCAAAGAATGACGTTCCGCTGAACCCAAAATTCCTCCTGTCGCATATCTCGACACAGTACCCCTGGCCAAGGTGCAGAAAATCCCCTCACACGTCACTCTCAGCCCCATGTTGATACGGCCAAGTTTGCAGCCCGTGGGATGAGCGCTCTCACAGGATGCCCAATCGACGAGGCGTTGCGTCTCACTGCTGCAATTTCTGATCAACGTGTCCAAAGGCCGGAAAGACATTCTTCGCAACCAAGTAAAAGCAGGTTTCAGCGCCACATTAGTGGCTCAGTCCCACGTGTGTCCGCGCTGTGACGTTCCGGCACGAACCCCAAACTGTAACCGTGGCCGCGGGGTGCCTGTCTCGGGTTGCGATCGACGACTTGAGCGTATCAGGATGCTTCGAGAAAGACACGGCAACACTTCCAGGTCAGCGTCGAAATCCTTTTGCTCCACAGAACGTGCCCACACGTCATGTAGGGATACCACGTCAAAGCCGGGAAGTAACTGACGACGCCCTGGCCTTGCACCGTCTACCTAGTATCGCAGGCGAGGCTCACTTGGATCCATCGCCCATCCCTATTACGTGTATGTCTTGCAATTTGGGCCTATGCACTGGGCGGCCTGGGCGGTGACAAGCCTGCAACAAACAGTTGGCTTGCAGCTCCATACCACCCAAGAATTTAGTGCCCTGATTCTCCTTGTCGAAGACTGGCGTCTTGCGATGATAGGCGGAACAACTGAGATACGCACACACGCCAATGCTCAAGCATTGGTCTAGCCCAGTGCAAGCCGGAATTACGACAGCCTGAGGTACACTTTGATAAAGCTGTCAGCCCTCAGTGGCTTGACGTTCCGACCAAAAGCCTTTGCCATAGCTGACCAGAATTTCTTGTCCCCGTCCAATGCCCTTTGCCCTCTTCCCACTTTTCCCAGCGCTGAGAACAAAGACGCCGACTCTCTTTTCTACTTTTCCATTTCCGGTATCCACGTATATGTCGCGAAACTCGGCATTCGGTGCGAGGGAGACACCTCGGTAATCATTGATAAATCGTGCCTCGTTGCCAGTGTCGGAAGCATCGACGCCGATACCTAGTTCGCGGTCTAGTGAGAGGTCGTAGTCGGATGCCTCGTTGGTATCGCTTTGGTCGTGCACATAGCCTAGATATGGTAGAATGAAGGAGTCTGGAGGCAGCTGCTGGTTAGCGAAAAGAGCATGCTGCCCATATGCTGGGTGAGCGGGGTTTGAGACGGGTGTGATCTTGACATTTGTATAAGGCCCGCTTGGCTTATAAACCTCTACATCGGAGCCCAGATCAGATCTCTGCAAGATGAGTGCGCCGACCTTGTCACTACTGAGCTTTTTTGAGTATGAAGGGGCATGTAGATAGATGATCCGCCTATCCCATCCTTTTGGTACAGGGCCTTGTGTCTTTGGCATGCTGTAATCGAGCCGATGACGACGTTGAAGGCCTACTTCTGAGTCTCTTGCGAACCGTTGGTACCAATGATGGTGGGGCTAAGCAGCGTGAAGTCTGTGTGCCTTTTCCCGAAAACGACATGAAGACTCCAAGCGGACAAGCGGAGCGGCAGGTGATTTTGTGCGTTGGCGTCGTCTATTAGGGAGTGAGATTCCGGATAATTAGGTCGTAGGCTGTAGGAGCTGCTGGCGTTGAAGAGGGATGCAACAGTGGACAAACAACCGAGGAGCTCCTGTCCGCACGGCATCACTTCGGGGCAGGGGCAGCTAGCCCGCGCCAGAGTCTCTCACGCTACGCTTCACGCTTCATCGCCTCCCAACATACTTTGGCGACCCTGCGGAAATGACGGCCATTTGTGGGAAACGATAACACGGTAGGATCGAGATTCCTCGTGTTGCGTGGCGCGTTATTTGCTCTCCTAACATGCCTACAACCACGTAGGTGCCGCCTTCAATGCGCGGCAGGACATTACTGCTGTGCCGTCCACTAGGCTCATGCGCCTCTCCTGACCGCGCTGCATGCGAGATTGCGCGATCCCCAACTGGACGAGGTGCGGCAGCCCGTCAGCTGTCGACGGATCCGACTTGAACCAAGTTATCGCGAGGCAAGCTGCCCAGAATGAAGCCAGCGTCATAGCCATGCTCTAATTCAGCATCCTCGGCTCAAGCAAGAGATGTCTGTAACGATCCGCAAGGCTACGATAGCACCAGCACGGCTGTCGGCCCTTCACTGGAATTAGTTAAAGGTCTAGATGCTGGGGACAATGCAGGAACCCGTCTGGATCCACTGCAGTGTGGGCCACCGACGTCGACATTCACAGACCGCTCAATTTTGGACCTTCTCCTATCAGCAGGCGGCCAATTTTACGCCGACGCGGGGCACTCCTCCAGATGTCGTGCTGAGAAGTCTTGGCCCTGATGGGTCTGGCGATGCTAGTCTGTGAAGGAGCCCCTAACCGTCGCTTTGTTCAGGTGTTCAGCTACACAGCCAAGAGCGAGAGCTGGGCCTACAGCTCCCGCGACGCGTAATTGAACCCACTTCAGCATCAGCCTCGCGAAGAGGCTCACCTCTGGCGTTGCGCTCCTGCATATTCATACGACTGCTTCTCCGCCGTCATGCAGCTCTGTGGACCACAAACTTCCGGAGAGACAAGCCTAGCGGGTGACTGCACAACACGCCCACTAGCCGACTGTGGGCCAGAAGCAGTTAAGACGAGAGTCGACATGTTGAGGCGGCATGGGGCCCTTGGCAGGGGAAATTGTCAACCTCATTTCGTTTCCGCCGGGCTTTCTCTCTCTGATTGGTTGGCTCGACATCCATCAATAAACTGCTCATAACGGCCCATGTCGAAGCTTTCCACATCTTCCCCTATCCCGTACTATACTCGAGCACAGTCCACCAGACGGCGCCATCAGCACGCCAAACTTCTTACGATGCTGGCAGACCGTAGACGAACGCAGCCTTCTCCAAGTGCCCCTGTTCGAGAAAGTCGGCGTTCTAGCTAAGGCCAGCTCGAACAGTTCTATATAATGTCTTCCCCACCTGCGTCTCTGTTTTTTTCCCTACCACACACTCACTACACTCACTAATACCCGGTTATCACCGATCACACTCGTTTTCAACGACCTCCACCGTCCAATACTTAATACCAACCGTATTTTTAATACCAACCCCCACTACAACCATCAAGATGCGCTCTTTCGCCGTTGTTGCTGGCTTCGCCGCCGTCGCCATTGCCGCTCCTCATTACGAGGCTGCCAGCTCCTCTGCTGAGTACCCCGTCGAGAGCTCTTCCGCTCCCTCTTACGAGGCTACTTCCTCCGCTCCTGTCTACGAGGCCACTTCCTCCGCGGCTGAGTACCCCTCCTACTCTGCTGAGACCTCCTCGGCCGCCTACGAGGCTTCCAAGCCCGCCTACGAGGCCTCTTCCTCGGCCCCTGGCTACGAGGCTTCCAAGCCTGCTGAGACCTACCCGGCCTACACCACGACCGAGGTTATCCACGCCACCAGCTACGTCTGCCCGGAGCCCACTGTCATCACCCACGGCCCCAGCACCTACACCATCTCCACCAGCACCACCCTGGACATCCCTGAGTACACCGCTACCTATGTCCACACCCCTGAGCCCGAGAAGCCTTCCAAGCCCTCCATGACTGAGACTCCCTCCGTCCCCAAGCCTACCGAGACTCACCCCGCTCCTACTGAGTCTGCTCCTGCTGAGACTCACCCCGCCTACTCTGCCGTCCCCCCGGTCCCCTACCCCAGCGCCAACGGCACCATTCCTGCTGGCCCCGCTGGCACTGGCTACCCCACTGGCACTGGCGCCGTGCCCTCTGCCACCAAGCCCTCCACCCCTGAGTTCACTGGTGCCGCTGGCAAGGTCACCGTTGGCTTCTTCGCCATCGCTGGTGCCCTCGCTGCTTTCTTGTAAGCAACTCGCTCATGAGGGATTTGTAGCGACATGGTCCGCCATGCCACTTCTAGTCTATTCTTGAGTTTGGAAAGAGGAGGATGATAAAATATGGCTTCACGGGTTACGACTTCAACTCTGCATCACGATTCAGTCTAGGATTGGGAACGCGGTGTTGGTGGTACGAGCCTTTGCTTCCTTGCGCAATTCTGTCGCAGCAGCATTTCGATGGACAAGTGATACTTGGTATTGTAATACGCATTGGTTGGAATGCTCACTGGCCCTACGGAGGGAGTCGTGTGGTCCCGGTGGCCTTCTTGTTCATAGATTCTTTGCCTTTTCTGAAAAGAATCGGCAACACAATTGACATGATTTTCACCTTCTTACAACGTTGTTGATTCATCCTCCACTGTGGCTTTTGTTCACTTAAACTTTTTGTGCTACCTATTTCCATGCCTTCCTCCCCGAATATCGCCTTCCCAAGCAAAACAGCTTGACCATAATACCCTTTTGCCCTTGCTTGTTTTCTCAAAACCAAAAATGTAGCCGTTTAGCCTATAGTTCCCGAAGGATCTCGCACAGGGGAGATTACTGGACGCCTAATCCACGCCTGCCAACCATCCGTTCGCTTGCCAACACCCCCAAATCATCGAAACGCGTCAGCCTTCCAAGACATCCCTAAATGTATCGGGATCTCGGCGCTTAGTGCCATTTGCACGGGAACTGCATCCGGTAAAACATCCGTGGATAAGGAACAAAGGCGAGCTGGACTAGATCGTCAAACACGCGGGTCGTCTTACCGGTTGTGGTTGGATGCCTCAATGTTTGTGGCGTAGGGTGTTAATCTTGCGATACGGTGGAGCTGTTGTTTTTTTTGGCTTCATTGGGCACTTCAACTCTGGGTTTGCGCTTCCTAGGCGCCTGCTACGCTTGGTGCGCCTTGCAGCATTGTCATCCTGGGGATTGGTGTAATTGGTCAGTTTTTTTTCTCTCGTCAGCCAAGGCCGACGGATGGTCATCTGTGTGACTTCGACAACGATGCTGTCTTGGAATAAGACAGAGCCATACAGATGGCGATATAGATTGCAGTGATGACTATAGCTGTTTTTTCTCGGTCCTCGCGTTTCAGCTGTTCATTGTAGCTGATTTATACCGTTTGAGTAGCCATGTACTTCTTACACGGAACCTTGGGTCTTCACCAATCCTGTTTCTGAAACTCTTGGGGACAATCGTTTGTAGCCTTACATGCACCGCATACCTTCAGCTCATCCAGCTTGAAAAAGTGAACGCGACCGCCGAGTTCAAGCCGATGTTCAAAAGTCCCACAAGGACACTGTGATGCATCCGACAATTCATGTGTCTCACGTCAGACTACTTCCAACTTAATGGGAAATTTGTGCAAACCATTTGGCCTTAGCTCGCTCCTTTTAAGCGAACCTCTTTAGCTTTGTTGAGTTGGCCCACTTCCTCAAACACCATAGCGAGCTGGTCGCGTGATTGAGCTGCTTCATCCCGATTCCCTGTAGCGTCAGATATCGCTGACCGCTAGACGCAACCCCACCTCTTCGATTGACCTCGTCAACAACGTTACCGGATACATGATGCGTCGGATGCAACACGAGATCTTCGTATCTAAAGAAAATATAAGCATCGAAACATGACCCAGGCATAATGGCCTTCATCTGTGTCTGTCCGCGGCACATCACGTGAAACAGCAAGCGTCCTCTAGGGCACCTGCATTGACAGACGCGAAGTACTTGCCTTTTCACATTGCTCTAGTATTCCCCAACCTATTACCGTTGATGAATGGTTGTGGAAGCGAAGTCGGCTCCGGTGCTTTGATGCGGGCCACTGTAGACTGTTGTTCCACGTCTCATTTACTAACAGAGAGTTGCAGCATGTTACTTGTACAAGGGTGCAGGTGGCCACAGTGCAAATATGGTACGCACGTCAGGTTAGCCCAACCGGGTGATGGTCTCCAGGCCCAATTATGTTGGTCGCATAAGCAAGTTTTCGACGAGGAGCTGAAGCAAAAGGCATGTAGGACATTTTGGTATGCAGGTGTGTAAGTAGGTAGGTATAGTTGAATTGGTAGAACAGCCTAAAAGCCATATCGTGAGTTGTAGGAAACCGAGACCAATGCTATGAACAATGAAAAAAAAACCCCAAAAGTACCGAGAAACCCCACCAAAAAACACCATGCTGAATCATGTACATTCGTTCCCAGCAATAAAGCCGTAGGAGTCATGTGTCTTTACAACGACAGGGCGACGGCAGCAAAGAGCGCAACGACGAAGCTGATCGTCGCACCGCTCTCAAGCTTACCACCAGCACTGTCTCCGTGGATGCCGAGAATCTCAGCTTGTCTAGAGAAAGTGACGTTCTGGGGAATGGACTCGTTCAAGCACTGGCCGTTGGCAATGTCCAGACCCATCAAATCATTCGGCTCGCGGAAGAACATGTAGCTCCTGTTGTTCAGCCCCTTGAAACCTTCGGTATTGTAGGGGAACCACATGTCGTGGTCAGTGGCCGAGGTGTTGCGCAAGAAGATGCACTGAACCTGGTTGGGGTAGTCGTGGGCGAGCTGAGGGTAGTCTTTCATAACATCGCTGTTGGAGGTATCGGCAACGAGGACGAACTTGCGTTGGGGAAAGGTCTCAAAGACCTTGGTGAGAAGGAACATGCGGATCGAGAGGGTGGCGGAGACGTCAGAGAAGTTGAGCGGACGGGTATCGAAGGAACCACCGGGGTAGGTCTTGTAGATGAAATCCATGTATAGGCGTGTGGCCTGCTCCGGGGTAGTTGTCAAGTAGTGGAAATGGGTGTTGTTCGGTAGGGTCATTGACCAATTAGCGTAGATCTCGGGCATGTTCATCCAAGGGGTGAAGGGACGAGCGAAAGTGTTCAAGAGACCCTCCTTGGGATCGTAAATCTTGGTTACACGGAGGATATCGTCGATATCCGAGATGAAGGTGATACCCTCAGAAGGCACAAGGAAGGCAGTAGCATTGCCGCTGTCGGTGCCGTTGGTGTGCACATTCAGACGCTGGACGTTGTTGGTCTCGTTACCGGGGGTGAGGCCGTTCAGCTGGATTGGCACGAAGACATCAAAGTCACCCAATTCAGTCGTCTCGTATGGGAGCGTGAGGTTCTGGGTACCACCGGGGGCCTCGATAGAGTTGCCGCCACCGGGCTCGCCGTCGGCACCCTGCATGGGCGAGGGCTCGAGGGACATGGAGACATTACGGTCGCCTTGCTGAACGATGAAGATGGATCGGGTGAGGTTGCGTGCCTGGGCCTTTTGGTCGTCGGGCAGCTCCGAGATGCTGGTATCAATCAGGAAAACATTGGCGAGGTCGTCAATCTTGTCCTGGCTGATGTTCGGGTACTTGTAGACATTTCCGTGGAAGCGCACGTTCCAGCCCTGGTCGGTCCAGTTCGCGTACGGGGGGATGTTAAGGACTTGGGTGGGCTTCGCAGCCAAATCGTCGTCGTCGTCGCCAATGCCGAGGCTTGAGAGGACTTGGGAGCCGGTAGGCAGGTCTTCGAACCAGCCGGGAATACCTAGACAAGAAGTGTCAGCACAAGCTTCACTAGTGCGAGGCTTGTGTCGGGGAGCTTTGCTTACCCTCCGTGAAGAAGCTAGGCAGGTCGGTTCCAAGCACGCTGCCAATCGAGTTTGCATAGTTTTCTACGCCGCTCTTGATGTCGTCCAGAATGTCTCTCTTCTGGACGTAGCTATGCCGGCTGTCGAATCGGATGGCAGCGGGAGTCACAACAGGCTCCCGAGCCTCAACCTTGGCGGGGACCGCAGTCGGCTCTGGTAGAGCAATTGCGCCGGCGAGACTGAGTGTCGCGCTCAGGAGCAGCGCGCGCTGTGATATGCGTTGATGCACCATCTTGGTGTTGTGATGGGCGGCGGTGAAAGACCAGAGTCAAAGGGGCCGACGCGATTTACAGGCGCGTGGAACAATTAAAGTCGAAGCGACAGACTGGAGGAGAGGGAGGAAACCCAAGATAGAAATACGGGTACCCGAAAGTGAAAGCAAGCTTGAAATGAAAAGTCCCGAAGCTGCGCTAGTTGTGTCTCGTGTCTGGGCGACAGCAGGTTTATACTGGAACTAGAAATGCTGTTCGCTACAGGTACCGCCAACATGATGTCATAGTCGTTGCTAGGGGCCACCCCTGAACAATGCTTGATCGACTCCCGTCGATCCACCACCAAACCTCCGCATGCCAAACACCGTCTCGGGTCTCGGCATCATGGCGTCGATTGCAAGGCATAACATGCACGAATGGCATGCCTGCACCCGGGCTCCTCCATCCATGTTACTCGCCTGAGGCGAACGATGCAACCATGCAAAGAGTGGCAATGCCAGAGGCACACAGCCACATGCAACTACTCAAGCGCGCATACGTAAGACTACCTCGATTGACCCCAACCCATAGTATCCGTCCCTTAGCGGCCAAAGTGTCGTCAGAGTGCCAGTCTTATAATGCCTATACCTCGTATTTGCCCAACAAGCGCCATGCAGCTGATCATACTGGACCATGTGCGCATACAATCCATCGTCCACAGCCGCAACTTCAATCGGGCTTTTCCAAAATCCAGGAATCATTGAAATCCGCGAAGAAACAGAACTTGAGCACATCTCCTCGCCATCCATCACGACCAGAATTATTCCAATGCCCTCGCCATACCGTAGATGAGCGTTAGCTTGCAGCTATCTACATCCACTGGATTACTGCACGAACTACGGAATTACTTCAACTTCCCTCTTATCAGGATCGCAGCCACTAGAACCTCTATCATGACGATACAGTATCTGTTGAGTGAAGGATTCAATAATATTGCAGGCCCCTGTGATATTCTCATTAAAGGTGCACCCATCTCTTCAATACATCAGGTGTTTTTCCTTGCATAATGTCTAGTTGCGCGTTTCTCAATGAGCACACCAAGTCCCAGGATCTCTACGTCCGCTCTTTGATGAAGGTTAATGGGACCTCTCAAGACCAAAATCTTATAAAAAACCACTTATCAATTGTTCGATCCAACAGAGAATATCAGTGTGATTATCGCGACGGTGTAGCTGCCAAGCTTCTCAATCCGTCGGTACCGTCTGTTAGCATTGTGTGGTAGATACAAAATTGCGACTCTCTTAGTTATCTAAAGGATAAAAAAGCGTTGATGTCAGGCTTACTATTACTGAAAAGGTAGAAAACACGTGAATGTTGCTACTCCAGTTTAGGTGTCTGCTCAACACCTTTCCCCCTACGTTCAGCTCGCAGGGACTTTACCGCCTTTCCCCATATGCCCGTAGTGTTTGGCACGGATCTTGAGGAAGCACGCCGTATCAGTTTTTCAAATCCATGATTAGGTATTGTATATTTCTCAATGCGTACAGAATGAGAGCGTCCACGGTTAGTCTTTCCCCGAGAGCACATTGGCGGCCCACCATATCCGAGTCTACGCAACACCGCCTTTACTTTCTTTCTCATTCGTGTTCCTCCTCTTAGCTCTTGACGTGTGCTCGATTCAATACACCTTTTGTGCACTTGGGAGCTTCTGCTAATGATGTGTTAAAGTTCCTACTGAGGTCGAACAACTTCTAAAACGGCGATTAGTGAACTTCGTTTCCCAGAAGTCGCGTGAACAAGAATGAGATAAGTTATGGAACAGAGTTTAGATACGCACAGATAGAGAAAAAGCCCGCTGGTCTTGCTTGACCAGCACGTGTGCTGACTGCTGGTGTTATTTGAGGCTTGGAGGGACGTATTGGCGCAGTCTTGGGATGCAATCTCTTACCGAAACACTGCTTAATTCGAAAATTAGCTGTCTTCACTCCTAGGGTTAGAATGAGCGCAGAAGCCCGAAGCACTGACCTTGAGGCATGTTGGTGTGAACATTAGTCACTGACTTCCAATAGACACGCTGTAAGCTCGCGTGTTAGCACTTCATACTACATACTGATTGCTAGAAGGCACCTAGTTATACACAAATATATAGGTATCAAAGCCAAGAAGCTAGTTCCGAGCTGGTAGATTTATATACGTAACCTACGTTCCCCCAATAACTCCACTCGACAAAGTATATTTCAGTTTAAATCATACACGTGAGCTCAAAAGAACTTATCTTTACATGTATCAGGTAGAGCACATACCAAGCTTACCCCTCAGCTTAGCTCCGGTGCGATGGTGAGCGCGTCAGCAAACTAAATGCCCCGCATAGCACTAGCCTCGAAGTGTAGCACCACGTGCTGTGTTTAGTAAGGCTAAAGGCCTACCGAACGAACACTTGGTGGTTTTGGTATAAGACGGATCGTAGTGGCATTCGCAACATTGGTTCCACCATTCCCACATTCTACTACTCCTTGACGTTCCTGGCTTTCATGGACTCTTCATCATACGATTACATCATCGCAGGCGGAGGCACTGCCGGCGTTGTGATCGCTTCTCGCCTCAAACAATATTTCCCGGACTCTCGAGTCGCATTACTGGAAGCAGGCCCCAACGCCGTGGACCATCCCGCTGTCGCCGATGTCACCAACCCACTCGACTGGACGGCCCTTTATCAGGCAGGCTTCATGACGGACTACTCCACAACCCCCCAAGAACATCTTGACGGAAGAGCAATAAAGAACGTAGCTGGGAGACTGCTTTCTGGGTCGAGTGGTGTTAACGTGGGCATGTGGATGCGCGCCTCCAAGGCTGATCTGGAAATCCTAGCGGAAAGAGCGGGCAACCCGAGGTTCAAGTATAAGAACATGTCAAAGTACTATCGACGTATAGAGACCTATTTTGATCTCACCGCAGATAAGGACAGTTACGGATTTGATGGACCGATCCATACAGTCGGAGGCAGACGATATCCTCTAAGAGACCAACTGCAAGAAAGTGCGGAGAAGTTGGGCCACAAGTACAACCCGACTAAGGGTGACCCTATGGGCCTAGGGGATCTGAACCAATGTTGGCTGGCTACATCCGATTCGACCGCTACGCGACAGCATAGTGCCAAAGTGTACGATCTTAGTGGCGTCGACGTCTTATGCAACACATCGGTAGCTCGCATACTGCTTGACAACTCAAAGCGAGCAATTGGAGTTGAGGTTACATCTGGTGTGCGTCTGATGGCTACCGAAGAAGTCATCGTCTCATGTGGAACCCAGATCTCGCCCAAGATCCTGCTGCTATCTGGAATCGGCCCTGCCGACGAGCTAGCCAAGCACGGCATTCCCGGGACCGTCATCTCACCTGCGGTCGGTCAGAACCTTTGCGACCACAATGCAATCACCATGTACTTCAAGCTCAAAGACGCATCAAAAGGCTACGCTCGCCCATTCAATGGGACCATGAAACCCGAATATGGACAAGGAGTTGCTCTTGACTTTGGCCTATTTGCAAGCATCCCCGACGAAGAACTTGCACCATATCTAAGAGCGGATGGTATCAACACTGCCGATTCCCAGGAACAAAATCTTCTGCTACGACCGGATCGAAGTCACCACCTCAGCGTCCTATTCTACTTCCCGGTTATCGTCAATCCCATCGCTTACCCCACCGTAAAAGAAGACGGCGTCCATTTTTCCCTCGCAGCATTCCACATGCTCCCGCTGTCTCGCGGTAGCGTAACGCTCAAGTCCACCGACCCGAACGACGGCCCTGTTTGCAACCCGCAATATCTCTCGACCAACACCGACCGCTTCATCCTCCGTCGCGCCGTGCGTGAGAATCTGCGCCTTCTTGCAACGGAACCCTTGGCTTCTGAGGTCGAGGGCGAAGTTCCACCCGCGGATCCTCGATTCCCGGCGTTGACTGCTGAGAGTAGCGATGAAGAGATCGACGAGAGGATCAGGGCGTTTGCGGGTACGATTGCGCATCCCATGGGAACTTGTGCTTTGGGCACGGTATTGGATGATGAGTTCAGGGTTAATGGTGTGGAAGGGTTGAGGGTTTGTGATGCTAGTGTGTTTCCGGAGCCCATCGCTGCAATGCCTAGTTGTACGATTTATGCAATGGCGGAGATGTGTGCGGATCTTATCGCTGGTAGGGCTTGACTTGGTATTGTTGCGGGGGATAATATGAAGATTGGTACATGAAAGAGTCTAGGTATGCGCCTGACTGGCGTTCACAACGGACTTTCGCAATTCCCAAAAGATCCGCCCTTGGTCATCGAATGAGTGATGTAAACAGTTGTAGTATCATCTTGTACAATCTAATCGTAGCAAAGCCTTCTTCTTCAAATCCCGCCATAGAGGTAAGGTACTCAACGAAAAAAAAAAGCAGAAATTAAACAGCTGTTGACAAACGCGCATCAGAACAGCGTTGACGGGGTGAGGCGACTGACTGTAGTCGCCGAGATAGGGAAGAAAGGAGGCTTAAAGGTGAGTGTTGAATATAGCACGAGCACTTGGATAATCCATTCATTGAGGAGACGATGCGACAAACTGTGGTTTGGTAACTACACCCCGCCCAACGAGCGCATGTAATTTTGCACGATCACCAAAACATGATTCAAGACCCGAGCTTAACAATATTTATATTCCTAACAACTACAATTGCTACAAGGAATAATCTAGTCTACATAAGGTTTTCAAGGTCGCGCGCTCCAAAAGACCAATAACGTATAGTAAACCGAAAAACTCCATGCAGCGCTCGTTTAGTGATGTTGATAATATTAACGATGAGACGCTCATGCAAATGGCATTGCTGACATCCCTCAAAGACCCAAACGCCGAACGAGATCCGCAACTTTTATATGCTGAGGAAGAATAACCCCTGTCCTGATCCGATCAAAGTCATACCCGAATCGTTATTGTAAGAACAATATCGCAATAGCTGTGCTGATAAGCGTCAAAGTTGAAAATGATATTAGTCGCGTCCAACATTAATGCGTGTTCCTTTTAAACCTCCCAGGGCTGGCGTTGACGCTGCACTGTGCCGTAACCCCTTGGCTCGTCCTCTTCCAACAAGCTTTCCATGATAGATCCGACGTCGGTATTTGTGACAGTAATAGCATCTTCTTCGTCCAGCTTCTTGCGCATGCGGTAAACCTGGACGGTAACATATATAACCAGTGCTGTACCGACAACGAAAGCCGAACCCGCGAGGAAGATATTGACAGGGATCGGGTTACCGTGGAACTGACCCTTGGTCAGTGCGTCGATGCCAGTTTGCGAAAGATTGACCAGTCCGGAAATACAGATAATGGTGCCGTACACCCTGCCGAATGTGGCGAAACCGAAAACCTTGGTTGCGTAGTCGGACATGGCTGAATAGTAAAGTGGGCGGAGAAAGACGAAGAGGATGACATTGATGTATCCGGCCCAGAGAGTCGAGATGGAGCCGATGATTCCGATGGCTGTAACGATAATGACGAGAAGGAAGAGAACGCCAGGTGTGCTGACATTATCGAGCAGGGCACCGAGAAATGGGGTTGCGATGACTCCAGCGAGGGGTAGAGCGACATCAAAGAAGTCATTCACCTTTTCGGCGAGCTCGACAGATCCAAGCATGTAGGTGTATTGTTCGCGGATAGTTGCAATGAAATAGTTCATGCGCACCATCTGGATGACAGTCAGAAGGACGAGCAGAATGAACCAGGGTGTCAGCATTTGATCTTTGGCAGACTTGTTGTGCAGTGCTCCCCAAACACCAGAGGCTTCCAGTCTCTGCTCTTGCTTTTCTTCTCTAATCTTTCGCGCCGCTTCGTTGCCGATAAGTTCGTCAAGCTTGCTCATCCGCTCCTTCCTGCGGGTACTGCGGGCCTTTCTGCGCTTCCAGATCTCGTTGTCTGGCAATTCGTCGTCCGAGGAATGCACGTCGCGCATAGCATCTTCAGCTTTTTGTAGCTTCATTTCGAGCTGTGCTTCGGTCTTGTAGTTCTCGGACGGTAAGAAGGTGAGCTGCGCAATGACAATTGCCACTGGGACAATGAGATAAACGAGAAAAAATGTCTGTGGCTTGAATGTCCTGTCGCTAGCATCGTAGATGATTCTGTAGAAGAGGAAGACTGCAGCTGAGGCGTCGAAAGCGCCCGTGACGAGCGCAACGATGCTACCACCGTACTTGGGGAAGGCATTAGCGATCTGGAAAGAAGGCAAAAAGACGAATGTGCCCCCCAGGGCGAGGAAGAAATTGCCAATTGTATAGCCGTCAAACTGTTCGATCTGGAAAGCGAGACTCATTAGAATACTGCCTGCAGCGAGACAGAAAGAACCGGCGAGAAAGCAGATCTTGGGCCCGTAACGGTCGAGCAAGGTGCCGACGGGCAGGGCTGATACATTTGCAGTAGTAGACGCCAAGGAAAAGAAGAAGTTCAATCGGAGATCCTGCTCGAAGCAGACCTCGACATGGGCATCCACCTCTTCAGGCGTGCACAGATTTCTGAAAACGCCCTCCTTGATGAGAATGGGCTTCAATGCCGCAAATCCAAAGACGATACCGCTGGCAAACCAACACGCGAGAACTGTTGCGATGACCTGAGCTGCAATGGCAAGTTAGAAGTGCAAAGTTTGGGTGCTACTCGAGGGCGGAAGACTTACCGATACGCTTCCTAGTCGGCACCTTGTAGGGAGTCAAACCTCCCGGCTCTTCACCCGCTGAAGGCTCGTCAGGTTTCGGAATGACATCGTAGCTGATTACTCTCCTGATGCTCTTTCCTGGAGCGGTCAAAAAGCCGGCACTCGAAATGGCACTTTCGAGGGAATAGCGACGCTCGGCAGCATCCTGTCGGCTATGCTGGCGGTCAATGGGCGGTAGAAACAGGTCTACCAGCGCCTCCTCGCGGTCAGTGCCCTCCTGCTGTGTAACATGTTGAATCAATGACATGGGAACTCAGCGATTGGCCTCTTGTTGTCGAGAACGAAGGGCAGGATAGGGGTCTGAGGGAATCAAGTGCAGGTTTTTGCTGGGTCGGGTGATGGGAGGGAGTAAAAGCTAGAAGAGCGGGCAGGAGCGGAGTTAAATTGATGCGCGGCACCCTGACACGAGACCCACGATCTAGACATAGCGATCGCGGGGGTCACTTGTCACATGCAGCCTGCTTTCCGGCAAGACGAAGCCGTTTTCCTCATGCTGCTGCTGTGCCATGGCGTCAATAACGCGCCTACAGCCATGGCCGGTTCGAGCATGCTCGCGGTGCGGGACGTCGCATGTTCGCTTGCGAGAAAGGCCGCGAAACGTCTAAAACGGCCATGGCTGGGGCGGGTGATTGGCTGCGTCGTGCCACCGAGCCCGGCGAGAACCCTGCCGACGGCCTCTACGCAGCTTCGCGCATCTTCCATAAGCGTGCAACCTTGGAAACAGACGCACGGGGCGATGACAAGGCATCAGTTAGTGTCTCTTTCCACATGGCCTGATGCCCATCGCACGAGATGCGCCTTGTCGGCCATGGTGACGGCGACAGTGCCAGCCCTGCTTGCGACCTCGGGATCGCTGCACTAGTCGCGGCGGTGTGGGGAATGAATGTAGAGTAAGACGCTTGAACTATTATGACCATCAATCATGCCGAGCATCTCCACCGCCCAAGTATACGCGACCTGCCATGTAGTAGTCCCATTCCTTCCGTAGCACCGCGCGTACGCTATCAACCTTTGTGGTATACGTCCGCGTCAAAATTCGTGGGGAACTGGTCCCGTCCCTCAGCATCGCTCCGCACCCAGACCGCGACGCTGGTGCCGGGGCAATTGAACAGACCATAGCCTTCGCTGTCAATCTCCACCTCGCCCTCCTCCCACCCGAGCACATCGGTCCACTTCTCGCCCGCGTGCATTTCTCCTACCGCCATCTTGATCTGGCCGGGTCCCGCGTTGCTCATCACGCATGCAAGTCCAGCTTTTCTGTCCCACGTTCCACGACGTACGAAGCCGATACAATTGGCCTCGTCAAAGTAATCCTCCTGTGTTCCGTACGCGAAGAGCTTGCGCGCGAGGATGAGGTCAGCAAGCTTGCCGCCACATGAGGCGGGCGTCTCGTGGGGCTCCGATAAGCCGTAAAGATCGCCGTAGAACTACATGTCGGTTTGCCGGGTCAGTTTATGTTTGACAGTGATGTTTCACATTCAAGGTACGTACCGGACATGGGTAGCCGTCTTGCCTGAGCAGGATGAGCGAGTACGCAAGGGGCTTGAAGAAGCCCTCTATCTTGGTCTCCATAACCTGCCCAGGCTGTGTGTCGTGATTGGTCACTACTGTAACAGCATCTGTAGGGCGCAACTGGACAAGTGTATCGTCGAACACTGTTCTCAGATCTGCAGACTCCGACGTTGAAAGCGAGCCAAAGTTGTTGAGGAGGGGAGAGTCGTAAAGGGCGAATTCATGGTTCATGTCGTCAAGCCAGTCGCTCATTTCTTTGACGTCGCCCGACCAGAACTCGCCCACGACGAAGATATCGTCTCCGCATTGACTGCGGAGGTTCTTGATCCACTCGTTAGTAAATCTCGAACTGAAATGCTGCACCGCGTCGAGACGGAAGCCTTTGAGCCCGATTTCCTTGGTGATCCAAACACCCCAATTCTTGACGTCTTCTTGAACCTCGGGGTGCGAATAGTCGATATCCGCGAACATCATGTAGTCGGCATTGCCCTGTTCATCATCCACGCTCTGCGACCAACCCTTGTTGTCCCCAAGGATTTTATAGATGGCCTTCTTCTCAGTCGCTTGGTCCCAATCGGTTCCGGAAAAATGCTCCCAGTGGTACTTCATCTTGGAGTATTGTTCGCCACGGCCTGGGAAGTCGAATCCCAGCCAGCCTTCAATTTCAAAGGCATCAGAGACCTCCTTTGTGCGATCGTTCTGGTCAACCTCGACCACGCGACATTTCTCAGTCTTATCGGCTCCGGCCTTGTGATTGAGGACGGCATCCCAGTAGAGGCCAACATTATGCTCCTTGGCGACTTTGGTGAGCTCCAAAAGCTCCTCCTTGGTCCCCCACTTGGTTCCCTTGGCGCCCTTCTGGTCGAACTCGCCTAGATCGTACAGGTCGTAGATGTCATAGCCGACCCCCTTGGGATTCGCAGCCTTGCAGCCCGGTGGTAGCCAAATGTGGTTGATGCCAATGGCTTTAAGTTTGGGGACCTGCTCAGCAAGGCGCTTCCAGTGTTGATGATCGTCTGGGCAATTCCATTCAAAGCCTTGGAATAAGGTGCCATTTTCAGGCGTGGGCTCTTGTTCTGTTGCCGTGTGAGGATTCTGGTATTTAATTGGAACAGTTATTCCCGGCCGGGCTTACCTGTTGGACTCATAGTCAGGGATAGTGAGTTGAGTTAGGGAAAGGGCGGGATCTTCCAAAGATAGGCGGGGTAACAGTGCAGCTTCGCGTGAAAGATTGCTCGACTAAATATTCGAGCGAGCCATGATTTCCGGTCCTGCGACCCATACTTATACCCACGACTAATAGCGGGTGAATCTCTTGCGCAGCCCATGGCAGAGCAGGTTTGTCTATCAAATCCCCTGTCGTCGTTTTGGCTACTAGGAAAGCGTGCGCGCGCCATGTATGGTCTGGATCTGAGTGGATACCGCGCTGGTCAACAATCAGCGCCAGTGACGTCAGCTCGCGCAGGGCAGGCATCCCGCCGAGTAAATCGCGTGGCGAGGAAGAGGTCGGCTATCAAGTCAGATGTTGGCAATGGTAGTTGGTAGCGACATAACCGCCGCATTCGTAGGCTAGGTGGGTGTACTGGAAGCGGTACCTAGGTAGCTTTGTGGAAAGATCGTCGCTGCTGTGACAGCCGGAGGGGAAGCCGGGATAGCCGCTATACCGAGAACGGCTAGTAACAAGAGACGGGAAGCATCTCAGCCTCCGCTACTCTTCTGTAATTGGTACACCATTTGCAACGCAGCACCGTGAAGTAGACGTGCTCAAAGTGAAGGTACTGGAGAAAACGAAGCCCAAAAACCTCACAGCCTCCTTCATGCCCGGGTAAGGCACCATCCAAGTCCCATGTCGCTGCCTAGACCCTCCCTAGCTCCTGCCGATTGCTCTCAATTATCGCCATAGTCGCCCCGCTCTTCCTGTTAACTGCTTCGCTGACCGAAACAGCACTCTCAAACCAAAAGCATCTTCTGTGTCATCGCCTCCGTGAATATCAAACACCATCATCACTAACCTGGCCCAAACATGACGTTCTCGAAGCTCTCAAAGGCTGAAAAACACACTGCGGCGGCCAACAGTCACCTTATCGTCCGTTTCTACGATCCCGATATCAAGGCCCGAGACCCCCTGGATCGCACACTTCAAGAGATACTTTCCTGGTCGGACTCCAAACTGGAGTCTTCACACAACTACATTCAGATGCTTTTCCCGCTTCCAGAGGGTTCCATCTTTAACAACGAGGCACCTCTCGTCAATTTTGACGTCATGCAAGCGTTCAGAGCCCGAAGTGAGCTTCGCCAGCACTTGCGCATGAGTTTCGAGCGTATGCTCAAATTTTACGGCTTCAGGGTATCCACCAAGTCCGAGACAGAGCTGAAGCGGGATCAAGATGAGAAGGAGGCTGCAGAACTGCGGGCTGCAACCACTGGAGCCAACGACCCATTACTTGAGTCTGCGGTTGATGCAGCACAGCAGAAGGTGACGGATACAGGCCATAGTACGGCTGCCACGCAGGCTGCGGCGGAGATAATCCAGACAAATACCTACATGGACGCTCCCATCGATGCAGACCGCTCCTCAACTGCCGAGCCCTCCTTCCCACCTGGCGCACACGGTGACGTCTCTGTCTCCAAACCACTGCCCTACCACATCATCCGTGCACCGAATTGGCATACCCAATTTCAGAACTGGGCAGTCTCGTTCGATCACAACCATCTCCGCATCACGCGTATCCTCCGCTGTCTTCGTGTCCTTGGGCTCCAGAAGGAGTACATGGCGTTCTTTCATACCCTCGAGCGCGTTTTTCATGACCCAGACATTAAGATCAGCCCGAAAAGCATGAACTTCTGGCAGCTGGCTGTCACACGTCCGCTGCATTGGGTGCCAGACGATAAGAAATGCAAGTGGCTAGAGGGCTGGGAGAAGGAGCAAGAAAATCTGAAGCGAGTAGACGAAGAAAGGCTCAGGAATGAGAGAGACGGTGTCACAAAGAGTAAATCAGTCAGATTCGACGAAGATGCGCATACGCCAGAAGTTGAGTAGGTAGCCAGAGGCCAGAAGTGATGGGTTCGTTGTGGAAAGAGCATTCAAGCGTCGGCGTTTGAGAGCTGCACTTAGACGGGAGTTCAGGCTTGTGGGAAGATACATCGAATTATGTCTTGGTTGGAATCACCATTACGCCATCCAATAGACAATAGATCAATACTAGTCTTTCGCAAAACAACCGTTCCAACCCAGTTACAAGTTTCTAGTGTTCTGATTATCACAATCTGAATGAGCCGATGATAGCCTCGATGGTCTGCAAGGTCTCAACCCGCCACGTGGCGCGCCAATGAGGGTTCCCTGAGGAGGCCCAGATGAAGTATCTCGCTTACGAACACGTATGGCTAACTGTGGCGTCCAACGCTTACTCGTAAAACGCTCACGTACAACACCACCCCGCGCAGCTTGGACCATCAAATGACGCAGCCTGACACCCCAATTGTCTTTGGGTCTTAGGCAGAGAATTCTCTTCTAGGCAGAGTACCCATAATGATGTGGAGATACTCTCTACGTGATTATGTATAGTCAGCGTAAAAGTGAGAGCACATCACCACCGCTACAACAAACGTACGGATAAACATCATAAGCCCAAGGCAACCCATACGGCGAAGCTCGCGCGAAGGCATACGGTTTTATTTGGACAGTGTCCATGGCCAATATAGAGGGCTTGATTACCATCACCTCCACAGTCGATATCGTCGTCGTCGATCACAAGAACACCGCCCAAGCTTCCCGCATCCTGTCTACACAGTCACAAGCCCCCCAAGCAGCAGGATCGAAGCGGCAGGCGCCGGCAAGCTTTTTTTGTTTTGCTTATGCATCTAAGCACGTTCGAACTGCTGATCGCAACTGTTGCTTTCATTGGGATCTGACTCAAGCCCAGACTTTCAACATACGATGGATATGGATCGGCATTATGGAGAACCACCTCGTTTCGCATCTGCTATTACATTGGCAACTAGTACATAATGATTTAACGGTGAAGGAGCCAGCAAAGGCTCCCGGCTCTCGTATTCGATCTGTATGCTTAGAAATATGTCTCTCTCGGAGGACACTAGTCACAGGATGTAACGACCTAGAGCGTGTTAGGCTCATAGGTCTGTCTTCTCAATTTCTTCTTTGATTAATTTTTGGATGCACTGAAGTGCCTCAGGGTCATTCGTGGTGATTGAGATTGCAAACACCATGGAGCATTGAAGCCTTCTGGCCGATTTAAAGCACACATGTTAATACTGCTGTACATCAGGTACAGCATAGCTGCACTGCCTGTTTCTGGCTTACCGACAGCTTCTCCAAATCCACTTCTTACGTCGATCCATTTTTCCTTCTACTCATTGAGGTAAATCATCCTTCAAACCATCACTAACATTGCGTTGGCCATTAGCAAGCCGTGGCCGCCTTCCAGGGGCGCTTATTGATCGCCACAAAACTGCGTCGGCATCGAGCTTCCAGACTAAACTCTTGGGCCCTCATGATCTATTACGTCTGATTCATACCAAATGAGCGAATCCACAATAGATCTGCTGACATCGGCAACTGCCATGTTCGCAGAAGTATGAAACCAATAGGGTAATGTACTGGTTTGGAGAATACACTGGATCCTCTGGAGAGAGATACCGGATGTATGGGGTATATGAGCTCTGTAATCAGCCACGATGTTGGATGAGCGGATGATTGCTGTGATTATGCAGGAAAGCGGTGGTCATTGCGAGAGACATGCCTTCGAAAGAGACATAAAAGGAAGCCGCACTTCAGCTAAGCAACTCACACAGTTTCTTTACATATTAATCAATCATTCTCACCAAATAGCCTCAAGACAAATATAAAGATGCAATTTCTCGCCCTTCTGGGCCTCCTCGTGGCGGCGTCAACAGCCTCCCCCGTCGCCTTCTCCGCGGCAGACGCCCTCTCCAAACGCCTCATCAACCCCGACACGGTCAATGTCCTCACCGCAGAACAGCTAACCACGCAACGTAACCTTCTGCTGCAAGCCCAATCCGAAACAGCCCGCGAAGCCATTCTCTTCCCAAATGTTCCCAACGCCTCAAACGACACATTTCAATTCATCAACAACACCGTCGTGCCTCCAACTGGCGGTACAATCTTTCTATCCACCGTGAACAACTTCCCTGCTCTGGGATCAACTGGTCTGGCGGCTGCCGTGGGCTTCGTAAACCCCTGTGGCCTCAACACGCCACACTGGCACCCCCGCGCCAACGAATTCCTAACCGTAGTTCAAGGCAAACTGATCGGCGCCATCATACTCGAAGACGACCGGGGTTTTGGCAGCGTCGTCGGCGGCGCACCACCAGTCATAGGCCCGTACCCCCAGATCTCGGCGACACTGTCCAACTATACCGGAATGCTGTTTCCTAAAGGCCTGGTGCACTGGCAATTCAATCCAGAATGTGAGCCCGCTGTTTTTGTCGCAGGCTTCGACATTGCCGATCCGGGGCGTGTCGAAGCTGCCAGGAGCTTCTTTTCGGGTACCCTAGATGAGGTGTTGACAGCTAGCACGGGTTACTCGGAGTTCTTGACACCCGAACAGGTTGCTGGGTTGAGGCCGACGCTCACGAGTGACTTTACGAGTATTGTGGAGAGCTGTGCGAAAAGGTGTGGGATTCCTTATACGGCAGATCCGAAGCCAGAGCCTTCTTCGACTTGCACTCCTTCTGCTGGGGCTTATCCGTCGGCTTCGAGCGGGTACTAAGTACTGTTGATATGGGTGTCTAGTAATGGTTAGGGTATTGTCGGCAAGGTGAAGAGTTGATTGGGTTAAATGGTTGGTTGGGGTGGAGTGGAGGTTCGAAACCGAAATTTCCCTTGTACATGGACGGTCGTTTTAAGCTGATTGGTAGAGCTGTTGGGAAGGATTGTTCAGGAATACAAATACTCTCGCTTTCCCAAGACAAAATCTTAATGATACAATGTGGCTGCAAGGTTAACCCAGCGCTTCTACTTCTCGCAACAACCTAACTTATATACCCTTCGATATACTCTTCCAACATGATAAGAGTATAAGTACCTCTCAGCTCAATCACTAAATTCCTCGCTCGTCGAGTCTTGACTAAGGATTTCTTCGCTCTCTGGCTCCGGCTTCGGCTCTGGCAGTGGCTCTTTCTCAACCACCTCAATGAAGTATTGCACTGAAAACTCGGGCGTACAGAACCCCATGAATCCACACAGTATCGCCCACGCATCTTCAAACGGAACCCGATACTTCCACCATGCGTTCATTTTGGCAAGAACCTCATAATCTATGTCAAGAGTAGTAAAAGGATCCTTATCGCCTTCTGGCGTTTCCTCCAGTGGTCCTTTGTTCATGATGATGACGCTGCGATCTTGGATCGACTGCTGGTCCAGTATCAGGAAGGTATTACCATCCAAACTTGCGGCACCTGAATCGCAGAACGATATGTATGCGCTTTTGAGCTGCTCCCATGTTGCAGAGCCGAGCTGCGTTGGAACGACGCTGTCGATCTTCGGGGTGCAAGAAAGATCGTCTTGTGTAAGAGAATGAACTAGAATGTAAGGAGGATCGACTTCCTCATTTGGACTCGCAGGTTCATAGCTACTGGTATAGGCGAAATCGAGCCAGTACTTAACAAGTCAGTGAAGGTGCGATGCAATTACCTAGGTAGTAGGCCGTACCTCTGGTGTGACGTCATGAGTGACAAAGACGACGATGTCCATCCTGTCTGAATCTGAAGCTGGTGATGCGGATAAACATCTGGAGAGTGCTTACGAAACATTCTCCAGCAGTTAGTCTGTTCGCTTGTCATATACGGTATCTCGATCCATGGCTGCCTAATCGGCCACGGTACGCATACGTTAGTGCGGCACTACGCGCGCCGTCGACCGTGATTTAGAGTTGAGTTGCAACAGTCTCATAAAAGCTCAGAAGATTGCTAAGCGGCCTAAGCCGTGAATTTCATGATTAGTCTGCTCTTTTTGAAACCAGTTCGGGCTGGAATAGACGCGGTGGAATGGTGCCGCGATTAGTCCGCCGCATCTTACAAAACTGCGGCATCTTCGGTCGCGTTACTGTATGCCTCCCAGCTATTGCGCATGGAGATCTCACGTCAGCGGGTACATTCTTTTTCCATCGAAGTCGCCCCATTGCCTTGCCGTATGACGAAATGTCAGCCTCAGCCTCCTCTCACTGCAAGCCTTGCAGGTATGGGCAAACTTCAGCTGTACGCCTAGAATTCCGCGGTGCGCAACAACACCGTCTTGTGCGAGCGGCCATGCCGAACAGCAAAGCTGTGATTACTCAAAGGCGAATAATACGTGCCGGATCTATATTATGTAGGCGCGACGTCGCTCAGAAATCCAGTAGCACCTTACATACCAACCCCGATTGTGCGAACCGTCCGGCTGTTGTCTGAATTAGGCCCCCTCGAACGCCAGGCCAAATCAAGTATCGTTCCCACAAGCTACGCATCTCGAAGACCTTACTCAGCTCTCCATCAGCAACCCCAGATTTCCAACTTTCCGGCGTCTGAAAACTTGTTTTTGCACCAGGGCTTTCTGTCGCTTGAAACTCCGAGGCGATTGCTTGGGTGGAGTTAGCCAATGTCCGACCAGTCGGGCGCGACCTCTCGAGACTTTGGATTTCAAACCTCTGACCAAGCAGGTGGAGCATCGCAGCAGTATCCACAACCACTGTACAACAGCTACAATGCTGAGCAAGACACCAGTCCAACCGAGGCCATGCGCCAAGCTTACAGCCATGATTCCTCCGCGACATATCACGACTACGGCGCGCAACAAAGCGAGGTAGACGCAGGCCAGTTGACTGACGGCGGCTTCAGTCTTTCTGCGCCTCCTGGCTGGGATTGGGCCAACTCTATCGACTTCTCGGCCTTTACAAATCAGTATGAACCGCAAGGCGAACTCGTTCAGAAATACCAGAATCAAGTGAACCCGACAAACGACTTTAGCATCCCGCTCCCCGTCACTACTGAGGATTCCGCATACCAAGCGTTCCAGCAACACCAGAGCGCGACGCCGGCGCCCAATGCTACGCAGCCTCAGAAGCCTCTATCTCCACTGCCCCCGCCTCCCCAATCGCAGCAGCAGCACCCGCAGCAGAGACCAGTCGTCCAGATGGGTGTGAAGCGAAAAGTCGATTCCGAGCCATTCCCAGCTGTATCGCAGGCTGGCAGTGCGGCTGTCGAGCACCCACCGAAGCGCCGAAACAAGTCGCGGCAACCGTCCGACGCATCGCTCTCCACGCCCACCATATCAAGCCCGCCTACCGCTCGTGCGCCTACAGTGGCGCGGACCGTGGCCCCCTCTACTCTCAGCGAAGCCGCATCGCAACCAGCATCGCGTGAGAAAACCCAAGTTCAGCGACAGAAGGAGCAGACCAAGGGCACGGGACCGCAAGGCAGAGTCATCGATGTCTCAACCCCAAGGAAAATAGTGGACGCGCCTGCAGGGCTGAACATACTGCCTGCGGGCAAGGTATTTCCCATACAAATTGGCTCCGAGCTGTTTAGGCTGTCCGGAGCCTCGCTTTCGTCGGATGGTAAGCATGCGCCGAAATCCAAACATGTGCGAAAGACTTGTCAGCTAAGACTATTAGAGCACCCTCATACTTTTCGCATTTCTTCGCCCAGCAATTACACGAGAATGGCGGTCACGCCGGTGACGTGAGGACTTTGTACATTGATCGCGACCCTGACACGTTCCGTGACATTGCGTTGCATCTGCAGGGCTACCACATTATGCCCAAAGATGGCGAGCATTTTGTGAAGCTATACGCTGACGCGCAGTTCTATTCTCGTAAGCTCATCTGCGAATAGCATAGGAGCTGGGAGCTGACGATATTAGTGCCTCGTTTTACCAAACAGCTATTTGGCACCGACATTTTCGTGCGCATTGGAGGAACCCCCTTTCAGATACCGCGCGATCTCTTCTCCGCTCCAGGCGATAGCCCAAACTTCTTTTCGCTGGGATTTGCGCACTTCTTCTCGACGCCTTCAGAAGTGTTCCCTGGATTGGATCGCGATGCGCTGCTCCGTCCACCGTCTATCAAGCCTCCGTCGGTCCCGAGTAGGAATGGCGAGACGTTCAGGGAGCTCGTACAACTGCTACAAGGCTACAATGTGGAAATTCGAGATGATGCGCACCGCTCTCGGTTGCTGAGAGACGCCCGCTACTTTCACCTCAAGGGGCTTGAGCAAAAACTCATCCCATGCGAAATTTCATACAATCTGCAGCGTCAGCAGGCAGAAATTCTACTTCGTCTGGAAGACATTCGCCAGTCCGGGATATCGTTCAGGCCTGACAAAGCAATCGGCGACTCGGATGCTGGATCAATCTCTGGTGTGCAATCAACAAGCACATCCCCAGGCCCGGCAACCCTAGGCAAAATAGCCAGTCCCGCGCCATCGACAGCAAGCAGCAGTGCCGTCTCGCGAGCGGGCTTCGTGTCATATGCGCGCCCATATACAGATGATCATGCGAACAGCAACATTCTAGTTCTCGAAATTTCCTCAGCTGAGTCGACAATGTTGTACCTCCCCGCCTCGGCCCAAAAGGCCCCACGTACAGGTCCGCTGGAAGTCGACCTCCGAGCAACCTTCCACAACGCAACTCTCGCGCGCGTCACCTCTCTCTTCTCTGTCATAGCTTCGAAGATGGGCCTACCAGCCACACAACCTCTAGGACTCATGTATCTGCAATCCGGCGGTGGTGTCGCGGCGCAACCAGTCAGCCCCGCTAATTCCGGCGTTAGCGAGCGTCGCGTCCGCGTGCGTCTCGACGCCGACTGCGCTCTTGAAATTGACGGATCACCAGCGGAAGTCGATGTGGATAGCGATACAGGCTGTGTTGGAATCCGTCGGTCAGGTCCTGGAAACACGTGGCTATGGGGCGGCAGTAAGTCGTACAGTGAGTCTTCACGGTTACGAGCCGAGGAACACGATGAAGCCGTCGAATGGACGCTCAAACGCGCACATTGGCGCATTCGTGTTGAACCAGTCATACCCGATACAGATAGCGATGCGCATCGTATGCAAGTCACTCTTTGTGGTGTGAGACTCGAGGTCTTTACCGTTGAACGTAGTCGTAACGCGTCACGAGGGTTCCTGAGCTAAAAACTACTCCCACCACAGAAACTCCATAGATAGATACGAACAAAACGGCAGTTTCTTCCACATACGACCACAGGACATTGAAAATAGAGCTTCCCGTTCGCTCAGCTGTACTCAAGCAGTGTACCGGCGGATTAGTAGTCAGGTGGGTGACCACTGGCGAATCCCCGCTGTTGTATGTTTTTTTTGTTGTGTTTTCGCGACGCTACCCTTTTTTTGCACGGCTTGAATGAACATAATGGATAGATGTGCAGGGTTGAAGACTGGTGGACGATGTTGTTGTCCATGAGGATAGTATTGGCCAGAGGGCATTGCTCTGTTTAATAAGATAGACACTCAATCCACGATAATCTCAATAACACGATGCCCCCGTCTCACTGTATGAAGCCCGAAAACTACAATTTTGCGTCGCTGAACGGCACATACGTCTCGCCGCTCGCCTCTTCAACCCTCTTCGCCGCCCTCTTATACGCATCCCTCTCTTGCAGCCTCCTCATGTACTCGTAAAGCTTGGGGTAGCTCGTCTCGCTCAATGGGACACGCTGGCAGCCTCCCTCGAGGCCAAAGTGAATCATGATGTCTGCAGCCGTGATGCTGGAGCTGCAGAAGAACTCTCCCTTGGAAGGCGACTTGACGAGGTAATCTTCAAGGAAGTCGAAGTGATTTTTGAGCTCTGGGTCTACGAAAGAGCCGTCGACTTTGGAAGCGATGCCGCCGGTGATGGGCTTGAGGAAGAAGGGGACGGGCGCTCTTTTGATGTCTGTGTGATGTGGTTGGCGGAGTTGGCAAGGGGAGGAGGGGTGTTTGGGTGGGAAACTTACTACCGGTGACGAGTGCAAGGATTAGGATGGTGAAGAGACTGCCTTCAGTATAGTCCATCAAGAACTGTATAATGGTCAATTTCCTTGTGTTTTCTCAGTAACGTGAAAACTGCTCGGAAGGTGCAAGGTGCGTTCAAGACCACCGAATTCACCTCATTCATCTGTCCCAGTCCCCCATTTCTAAAAACAAAAAAAAAGCTAGAAAACGAAAACATACCTTGTACCTCATCCACTCTTCCGTCTCCGCACCAAGTACGCCCTCCTGGCCCTCGGGGTACCTCGCAGGAACCAGCTGCTTTCCAAAATGGTCGCAGATGTACTCCATGATGGTCTCACTTTCGGTAATGACAATGTCCTTCTCAGAGCCGGCTGGCCTAATGGTAACAGTGGGCGATTTGCCCAAGGGGTGGATGGCTTTTAGCTCCGGGCCCGCGCGCTTGTTCGCATCGCGCTTGTAGACCTCGATGTTGTATTCAAGGTTGAGTTCTTCGAGGAGCCAAACGACACGCTGGCCGCGAGACTTGTTCAGCCTGTAGCATTGTTAGCTACGTGTTCTAGTGAACAGATACAGTACTCTGCTGGGATGCGACGACCCAGTTGCGTCACGCTATCTTTGCACGTACCAATGAACGGTGATGGTTGCTCCTTGCTGGTTAGCCATAGTTGCGGTTAGACTTGATGTTGATATTTGTCGTTGCTGTAAGGAGAAAGCTGGATGGGAAACTCGAGTGAAGAATGCCTGGCGTCTATCAGGGTTTTTATCTCACCGAGGCTCTTGCACAAGTTCATCGACACTTCCGTCACAAGCTTCGGCGTTCAGCCCGCCGGTGGTTGGCTGCCCGCCCGGCGAGAATCGCTTTTAGTGTCGGCTACCGGACTCCCCGATGATACGATGACACGATGAAGAAGCGCATCTTGCATCTTGCATCCATCAGGTGAGTTCTTTTTGCAGGCTTGGAGATGTAAGATTATACGAGACCGGAGTTGTGTGTGTGTGTGTGTGTGTGTATGTGTGAGGGGGGGGGCGCGGAAATCCTCAGAGCGTGAAGTACAAATTCATTGTCGTGACTACCCCAAAGGCCCATCTAGGCAAAGTAGCGTGCACATGTAAGATTCAAAGGCATAAGAAGACATCAAGACTACACATGAGTCTTCTTGTCTGGCTATATACCGGATTTACCGGATTAATCATCGCCTACATGAGTGCATCTCAAAGCGCCAAGACCCGACGGCACTTGCCGTGTCCGCCGACCTCATCGCATACGCACCTCGACAACCACAAGCTCACCAACCGCGCACCTCTACACAACGCGCAAAGTCCGCAACCATGCAGCCTACACTCGCCAGGATGGCGGGCCACAACCACGGCAGTAAGTGCCGCATCTGGAGGGGAGGCATTGGGCGCGCAATTGCTAACAACGAGAATAGTGATCCACGCGGATCCCGCCATTATCAAATGGGCCAGTACGTTCACCCCGCCTCGTCTCTATCACCAAAACGCTCCCCCCCCTAAACTGGATGCGACAAGTCGGCATAGCGGTTCGGAAGCTGGGATCACGGCCTTGAGGCTACGGTCAATGGGCAGGATGCAGTGCTAACCGGGAGTAGACATGACCACCAACCGCCACAAGTACTTCCGCTGGACACGACGAACCGCCTGGCTCACATTCGCCTACGTTGTCCTGGTACCGGGTATACTGGGTACGGCCGGATACATGACCGATGTGAGTGAGGGACGTGGGCATGGCTTGCAGGATGGCAGAAAGGAGGTATTAAGACGGGGACTGACATTTGAACAGGGCAAGTGGGAGATGCGCGGCAAGCGAAGGGGTGACATGATCTCCGAGTTCTAGATGGTCGCATCCGGGGGAAAAGAATCCATGTGGAGGGAGTGTACATATAGATGCCATGGCTTTGCGGATGCGATGCGATGCGTACAACTCGAATGCAGTGGATCAAGTTTGGTGTTTCAATTGCGCCGCCCCCGTGAACTTAGCAATGCCTCTGAGGTTACTGTGCGTGTTGGATTTCCCCGTAGGGCAGCGTCTAAGATACCCTGTAGGCATCAACGGCAAAGCGAGCGTCAACGCTGTGCTGCACCACATGACATGATCACCTCCGCCATGCCACGTGCCTGTAAGCACTACCGTTACAACATGATTTGTATGCAGCAAGAGCCTCGGGCTTTCCTTCGGGACGACCTCGTGAAACAGGAAGGAATTCGTGCAGCAGCGCACGTCAAAGCCGTGGCTCACTCGGAAGACGTCTAATTTTATACGCTCTAGGATAAAGTAGACGACGTAATTGACATTCGCGCAAATATGACGGAGTAATGGGCTGAAGGGGAATGTCTTGGAGTCTGATTTCCATACAATCCCTCTCCTAGGGCTACTTCCAACTTCGATGGCAGCGCGGGATCCCTGTCAATGGCAGGTAGAACTGTCTACATTGATGATGAGCTAGCAACTGGGGTTGTATTTGTCTGGCTGGGAGTTCTTGGCGTTTGCCGCGAAGATTATGATACTTG